>VUJU01001420.1:42156-57612 GCA_009835225.1 Aphis craccivora | reverse complement strand
TTTTTTTTTTTTTTAATTTTTATTTGTTTAACCTGACCTTTTGGAACAGAAAAAAATGCTTAAATTTTCAACCTCAATATTTTTTCTGACAAGAAAATTAATTTAGTTAGTACTTTGGAGCTCAAAAGTAAAAAATTACCACTATACTAACTGGGATGAACGAAAAATAAATAATAACGACAAATGGGAATTTTTACACAAAACTAATTTTTGATAAAATTCATCAAAATTACAATTTACAAACATATGCAAATTATTTTGTAGCTAAAAATGAATAAAAATAAAAATAATATGTAAAAATTTATATATAAAAATCATATGTTCAAATTTTATAACTTAAGCTTGAATATTTAATAAAAGATTCTTATTAAGTAGTTCTTATTGAACCTGAAAATCTAATAACTATACAAAAAAAATTATTTTCATGGACATTTTAGTTTTGGATATTGAAAACATTGAATATTTAAACAAAAATTACGGTTTTATGGGTATATTTATTTTATTTTAAATCAAAATTATTCGAAGATACTTTAAATTTTTACTTATGAATTATAATTTTTTAATTCACTATGCAAAAATTTCAAAATATTTATATTAATTTTGAGTTATATTATCCACAAAGGGGTGTCTTCTCCTTCCTGTCATTCCAACCTCTTCCAATTTATTTATTTTATAACATAGTAAATACAGATTGTAAATAAAATTTTGTTTCAATAAAAAAAAAAAAAAGGTTTTATTATTTTCTAACTTCTTGTTTATGCCATACTAATGCGTTACTTATAAATAAAATAAATTATTATAATAATATTATTAGCGATATAAATGTATGAACATGCATTGTATATACAATTAGTAATATAGGAAAGTGACAAATAGTCTCCAGCCAAAATCGTTATTGTGTGTAATGATTTATTAATCAATAAATACAAATTATAAAGGTATAAAAAATGAGCCACGTGTGAATATAATACTGTACCTAATTAATCAAATGTTTTATATGTTATACATTATACGATATACCTATACATATTTAGGCCATTTAGCCACTTAAATTGCATAAATCACGTAAGATTTTAAATACCTCATGATCACGATTCATAAATAAATCCTATTAAATACATGTTATATACATATTATACATATATATATGCATTCAATTATTATCAAATATTTTAAGTGTTTTAAACAAACAAACATTAACCTATTCTTATTAAAAATTATATTTAAAGATTACAACTTTTGGCTGATAATGCATGTAATTAATTATAGACGATAAAAAATACTAGTCCCTTTATTAATATTATAATCATAGACCTTATACCTTATAAGGTCTATGAGTATTATTTAGCTACTAAAATATCTTAAAATGTATGCACATTATACAATACACAAAACTTTAGTTTATAATTTATATTAACTAAAATCTATAGACTATAGATAATATATGCATGTATATAACATGCATTTTATTCATGTATGATAGAAGAATTTAATAACATACAATCAACTATCAAGGTTTTCAAAAAATAAATAATATAAACATTAAATATCAAATATTAATTTAATTTAAAATTTGGTGAATAGTGAATTGATAAAATATTTTTCTTTAAATTTTCTCTAACCATAACCATTACCTTACAACTACATAATAGTATATAGGTTAGGTACCTAACCATTATTATAACTTGCATAAACTAAGAAAAATCTTCTTCGAAACGTCATATCGAGACACATTCTGACATAAAATTGCAACTTTTAAAAATAAAAATTACAAACTGGTATTAACCTTAGTCCATAGGTATTCATTGAATTAATTCTATTCTCCTACAGATCCAATCAGAATTGTTGTTTCTATGATATAAGACTTAATCAGCATGACTTATATTTTTGTACTATTGCAAAGCCATGGTGGAGGCTTTAGATTCCGAAGTATAGTATTATCGGATTGGCTATTTTTAATGTTGATTCATTTAGAGACACTTCTGGAGGATTAAGTGAATAATAAATGCAATAGCAATAGGATGGTGGATGACTTCATCTATATTTAATATACAGTATCTGTGAGTTTGTGTTATAAATTAGCAGTAATTTTTTATGAAACTGCTTTGTTGATTTCCTCTTCGATTTGGTTCTTTTCAGTTACTATACTATAGCACGTTTACAAAGCCAATTAGTAACTTTTTTTAATTCAATATCTGGATGGACATAATCAACACCTAAGGGCTGAGACCTAAGTTAATTGACAATCTGGACGCAAGTTTTCTAAGTATTAGCAATATTAATATATCTATTTTTTCAGAAGTTGGTCTATATAACCTATTTTAAGTAAAATAGGTTATCGATTAACAATTTTAGTTTTTTTTTATTATTATTATCATTTGGGAGAATGGTCATTTGAAAAAACTTTATAGTACCTAATCAACAATATGACATTTTTAAATAGTATTACAGATTATTTAAATTGCATGCTCGGGAAACATTTGTCATCCTAATAATTGTTCTAAGCATTTAAACTCTGTGCCCTATGGAAATTTTAGCATCGTTAACTGGTTGTTAATAAGCTTGATTATTTTTGTTTGATCAATGATCATGACTTATACTTAAGCTTATTTAAAAACTTTGTAAGATCTTTTGTCACAATTATTGCAATATTACAGAAAATACATTATATAAATTGTGATCATTAAACAATGTGTGATAGAAATAAAAACATGTGCGATTATTCACCATAGAACAAATTTGGCATCTGAAGATCTCGCAATGCACCTTTTACATTTAATATATACAATATACATTAATATTAAACATACACACAAAAATATTTTATTTTTATTATTAAGCTATATTTAACTTCATAGGTACCTAATTAACAATCTCTATTAAGTTTATTTAAAATAATAATGCAACAAGATATTACCATTGTATTCTATAGACTATACTATATATTATTTTTATTATTTTTATTTGAAACTTATAAATGTAGGTACCAACTTACTAATTTAAAAATTGAATAAACTTATAATACGGTACTGATATTTTAAAATTAAATTATTTAAATATATTTTAACAATATATGTTTTTCTGTTAATTACATAGAAATGTAGAATTATTTGTTAATGATTTATTATAATCACTTAATCATTGCGTATATCTATATTTCATCATCAGAGTCTATACCTTCCACCAATGGATCAATATTTTTCCTTCTGTTCTCTTTTAATTTATTCATCATATCTAATACAACCGATTGAATGTTGGATATACTGAGACATTCTGTATCTTTCATCTTTAATAGTTTTTGAATACAATTATCTAAAATCATGTCTGCTTCATTTGATGGATTGTCTGGTAACGCCTTTATTACGTGAAAACCATTACATAATAATATTTTAATAAATAAATAGCATAATATATAAATCAACAGAATCATCGTATGACACTTAAACTAACACGTTATTCAACTAAAAACAGAGGCATTTTCCCACTTCGTCTTTTAAGAAAATTTAAATTGATCGGTAAATAAAAATTTTATTACGACGTGGGTATCAACGCGCGGCCACGGAGTGACGACCCGTTTTTATCTCTAGATAATATGGACCTGTTATCTCGTTAATTAATTATTATTAATCCTCGATAAACATACCTGTTATGCATTCGCAAAGAAAAACTAATAAAACCATCTCATCGCTCTTTAAACTAAAATCATATATTATACAGAATGTGTCAAATAATTATTCTATCTCACAAGATGAGTATTAATAATGATTGGACCATTCTAAATTGCATTAAACGTATCAGACCAAATATTCAATCACCACAGTACTATATTATCATCAATTTAAAACAAAAAATGTGTCTTTTAAAAATGTTTCACTGCACTCAATTATATTGTCTATAAGTATTAAATCACTACAAACTTTTAGAGGGACATCATTAAATTTCTTTAGTGTGTATATTAAAACAAATTTTCGCACATATTAAATAAAACACGAAAGAGCCTTGAGAGTAGAGATTAAAAACCTGAATCCGAAAATCTTAGTTGGTTAGTTATAACATAAAAAATGTCTCCTAATATTGGGTCACCACGCCAGAAACGTGTCTAACATCGTACATAAAAACACTAAAATATATAGCTCTTTCTCTTTTCTTTTTGGACTTAGCCTGGCGAGTTTGCTAATAACAACAAACATATTTTTTAAATTACTAACTTTTATCATAATTAATTTCTTAATTTTTTTATAAAACTAAAATTTAAGAACCTAGAATAAACCAACAATTACTCAAATGTCCGATTTCAAGGATACAATACACTAAATCATATTATTTTAAATTAGTTCAGTATACAACAAACTACACTTGTCTACTTCCTGTCAAAAACCCTCAAGTTAACTAGATAAACACGCACTATGTGATTATGATTATCCCACCAACTACCAAGGCTACCTATTCCAAATACAAAAAATACAGAGACAAAACACAACACCCAACCCCCCATCTCCGCGTAAAAAAGTATAAGCCTTAAAGCTTTAATTATATAAACATTGCTTCAACCTTGACAACAAATCCAAAATTTTAATATTCTAATGCAAACAAATTTAACTATTGCGATGACCAACCCTCACCAATTACAGCTTAATAAAATAATAAAAAGCTGGCTATAATACTAACATACTTTGATAAAATATCAACTTTATTCAGTGACTTAAAATCCCTAATTAATCCCTGAATCTCTTTATTTTATTAATAAATTCCTAAATAATAAATAGACAGCAGGTATAATATTTATTTTGTGATCATTAATAATAATAATATAAATATATACATAATACATATTATATAGAACAAAGATTATAATAGTTTTGATTGTTCAAATTAAACACCTAGCCACTTAGTTACATCAATTATTAAAATTAAATAGATGATTTAATTTTAATATAATATTATAACCTATATACGTACATATAGATGCGTAGTATAAATAACCAAGTGTATTACCTATCAATTTCTCGTTTACGTTGTATTAAATACCTATTTAAATAAACGAACCTACTAAAATTTAATTACCTATAATGAATGCAATTAAGTTACTTTATACTTACTACTCTTGTTTGACGTAAACATTTTTCAATTTCTATAGCATTTTCAATTAAATGTTCAGGCATTTTTACATCCCTTGCCAAGGTTAGTCCATAGTCATCAATATTCGTTACTCCAGGACATAATTTATAAGTATAAGTCAATCTACTCTCAGAATCCTTTGAGGGTAATGCCTCCATATGATAACTGGAATAATGTACAATTGTACATAATATATATGTATAGTTATTATTATTATTATAAAATATAAAAAAGTAGTTATATTATTTCAATTAATTAAAATACTTATAGAATAAGAGAGGCGTACTCAAGAAATACCCTGACTAAAATTCTAATAGAAAAACTACTTGTATTATGAGTTATAACTTAATGAGTAATATTATTATACCGAAATAAACTAAAAATAACTTCCAGTATTTTAATAAATTAAGTCTTCATCACAAACCAGTCATTGACAAACAACAGTGAGTGTTCAAAACTTAAACGAACTTATTGTATATAAAACTGGGTTTACACAACGGATAATATTATGAAAAAATGTATTAAATTGTAGGTAATGCATTTATTAAATTTTATTTAAAAATCGTTAAAAATTTTAACTAGTCATTTAATTTAATAGAGTTAGCATTTAAAGACAATGCTTTAGGTTATTGTAAAACTTATTTAGTGGTCCAAACTTACAAAGAAGACCTATGAGATATTGAGATCCTGGGTGAACTTTAACATAGCAAATACATGATTCTATTACTCTTGTTCGAGAAAAATATAGAAACAATCGAAGATTAACTATTAGGCAAGAAGCCAATAATGTTGATATACCATATGGTTCTTATCATTTAATTTAAGCTGACAAATCGAATAGTCGAGAGTCTGAAATATTAGTGCCGAGGTTGTTAACAGAGGAGTTGAGAGGACCAAATGTAATATCACATAATGACGTAAATGGTTAAAGTCCTTTACATTGGAGGAAATATGTTTTCATAAAGTGCAAAACGGTCGGAAACACTAAGCATTTTATAGGAGCTAAAAGAAACTATTTTAAAGTGCTAAATATAATCTTAAAAAAATTTTATCTTTAACTTTTTGAACACATTACGTATACCATGGACACCCATTTAGGGGGGCAAAATAGGGGACTTGCCCCTGGACAAAAAATATTATGGACTTTTAGTTCAATAAATAGCACCATAATATTATTATTATCTTTATTGACTTAAATTTGAGAATTTTTTTATTTTGATCTCCCCCCCCTAAAATGTTACCTATGGGCGCCCATGCGTATATAAAGGTAATTAGTTTCTCATAATGTATTTTTTCATCGTATTCAAATCAAACTAAATTTTAAACTACACATCATTAAATTGAAATAATATAAAAGTATATCACTGTTTTATTACTTTAATACATTGCAGTATAAATCTTGAAGTTTTGTTATCAAAATACTGTGCGTGGCAAAAAATATAAAAGCACAAGATTGCATTATGTGTTCACAAATTGCCCATGCTAAGCTTGACCCTTCTTCGCAAGAAGTAGCTCGACATAATTCATCTATAATTACTAAACTGTGTTTCGTAAGCGAAGGAAGTATACCATTTAATTCTTTTATCTAAAAATTACATTTTATAATATCAAATATTACTAGAAAATATATTTAAAATTCTAAGTAATCCTAATATATCGATTTCTATATTAATTATATTTCATAGAATTATAAAATAATTAATGTCTACCAAAATAGCAATATATAATATAACAATGTTACTCTTAATGGACGATATATAAATAATACGAACTGTCTTTAAATATTTTATTAATTTTCATAAAGGTATCAACTCATTCTCATTTGAATAATTGAATAGTATACTTTATTATAACATAAATAATCAATAATATAATCGATTATAGTTTCCTTTTAATTTTAATTTGTCTTCAAAATATTAATAATACATGGTAATAATTAATAAACTAATGTTTAAAAAATTACTGTGTAATATAAACTATTTATGGAAAAAAATGAAATAAATAAATACATGTCCGTAGAGAAATTGTATTATAGTGAACAAAAATCCAGCTAAATCAAATTTTGGTATTAATTTTTGTAGTGTTATACACAATTTATTTAATTAATGATACTGCAATTACTAATACTTACAAGAATATTATTATCTTCCATAAATTATTATTACAACAAGCCAATGATATATGTGTTTAATACGAAATTAATTACCAGCTATCAAGATAAAATAACATAATACGACCTTAAAAGCTTGTTAAGTATAATAGGACATTACCGGCGTTGCCCGAGTTGCATGAACAATCACTAAACAATGAATAAAAAATAATAATGATGATAATGAATCAATTACAGTGAGCTAATCCGTTAAATATGATTTACTAGTCCATGATAAGTTCATTCAATTTTATTGAACCATTAAATAAAATCAATTGTTCATACAACCCGGTTCTTAAGAACCTAAACGTGGTATTATTTTAATTAATTACAGATATAATAATATGATGCTTATACTAGATCCTCATGTTATAAAACAAACAAAACTGTGTAACATTATTTTATAAATTATACATAAATGTATTTACAGATTGCATTGTAATTATACTACATTTTCGAAATTGTTAAATATTAGGTATATCGTAGATGCATTTCTAATTTATAGGAAAAAATATATCTTCAAGTTATATATTTTATGTGTATTAATAAGTCCTTGTTTTTTCAAACAAATTATTTTTAATAATTACCTACGTATCGGTATATTCCTATAGTTCTAGTCAAAATATTTTAATTTTAATATGATACTCTATACTAAACATAAAAACTGATCCGAATTGGTAATTTTAAAAACTTAACTTGGTGTTTTCATAACTATTTTAACAATTATGTAAAAATATAGAACATTTAAATATGAATAAAAGAATACAAAATATTCTTTGTTTTAAAATTCAAAATCTATAATATTATATTATTTCAATTTTATATTGAGTAACGTTTATTTACGTGATGTTTTAACTGTTTTTGCTATGGAAAAAAGTGAGGCAACTGTCTAATATTAATAAGTATATCAATATATATGTGATGTTAACAGAGTGAACTATCTTAATTGAACCTTAGCATTAATTAATTTTAATACATACACCTAGATTATTTAAAAAAACATTTGTATAAGTATTAAATAAGCACAACTAAAATTATTTCTTATTATTATAGATATACAACACGGCTGTTTTCTAAATTAAAAACTAATCATCAGAAATCAAGGAGAATAAGAACAAAATATTAAGCATTTTTAACTGGATTGAATTTTGTAAAAAAATTAATTTTGATAAGAGTGTCAGATACTGTGTTATGTTTTTGGACAGCCGAACAGTATACACTCTGTTATTAAAGAGACACGAACACATAAATATAAATTACAAATATATCAGTTAAGTAAAAATGTTTAATTTATAGTGAGCAGAGAAAATAAGAATACAAGTTGATCAATACAACTTCATCAATCAATCACACAAAATTATGTATATATTTTATACTGTAAAAATACAAGGTTCCTAGTACAAAAATTCGTGTTATACTGTATTCTCTAATACAAAATTAATGTGTTCAATTTTATATTAACATATATAATACATAATAAACACAATACCTCTAAAACCCAAGTTGACGCATTTGATTCTATGCTGTCTCCAAAGCCAATTCTCGTAAACAATCGATCACAAATACGAAACTGAGCAAATGTTGCAGGTACAAAACATCCTATCTAAAATTTTAGATTTTAATAAAATAGGTAATTTAAATCCTTATATTTTCTTTAAACTCACCTGAGCAATAATTTGTAATAATGCTACTTGACGTATATAAATACTTTTTCCTCCCATATTAGGTCCAGTGATGATATTTAAATTCTTATCAGTTGAAGCAAACTAAAATTATAAATAAAATCGAATTTAAATGATATTCCATCAATGATTAAACTGATTAAAGATAGGTATGTAGGATATCGAACCTAGTTTTTCTTCACTTTAATAATGAAATACTTTGAAAATATATTATATTCATTTATTTTATATTTTTATTTAATATAAAAATATTAAGTTTTTAATCTTTAATTACTGATGTTTTTTTATTTAACTTTTATATATTTTATATAGTAACTTCTTTAATTATTGTTAAAACTTACAATATCGTTATCAACTGGTACAACTGAATTAATAATATCTAATATTGGATGTCTAGAACTTTTGATATCCATATATTGCCCAAATTTAGGTTTAGTTGATCCTGAATGCATACTATATTGAGCGAATGAAAATATCAAGTCTAAATCGGCAATACCATTACACAGATCGTATATACAACTAATATATTTTCTTAACTCTTTTAGCATTTCATTTAATATTCTATGTAACATAAATATTTATAAATTATAATAGGATTAACATTTAAAACTGTTTAAAGTTTTTAAAAAACTTTGTTTTAGTTTTTACTTTAAAAAAAATAAATAATTTAACTTACGCATTAGTCAATATTTCTACTTCATTTAACGCTTGAGTAATACGAATATTTAGTACTAATAAATCTTCTGTGGTAAATTTTACAATATTTTTTACACATTCAACCTACACAAATTAAATTTGTTTAGTATAAGCATACTTGAAAGATATTTAATATACATCATTTAACAGTAGTATTTAATTATTATTACTTATTTTTTATATTAAAATTATTTATTTATCACAAAATCTAGCAATTAGCTCACATTTTTACATATACTCGGAGGATGTTTGACATTGAAATTTTTAATATTCTTTAGTTCGACCTGAACATGAAAACCTCTTTTACATGAATTTTGTGCAAACAAATGTTCTGTCTCTAATTGTTCACCTATAGTTTTTACTTTATCTAAAACAATAAATTGTATGTAGGTATGCCAGCGATATCTAAATAATACATACTGCAATACTCAATTGATTATATCGTATATAATATGCACTGTACCTATATATACAGTGTTGAACATTGGCGTTAAACAAGAGAAAGGTTGTCCTACTCAAAAAAAAAAAGTGGTAGGTAATAGGTATTATGCAGATTATATTCTCTATAAATATGGTTGGTTCAAAGGATTTCTCATTTTCAATGGGGCTCCAACGGTAATCGACAACTATTATTTAAAATTAATTAAGAGAACCAAATGACTCACTTTTATTTCATTTTAATTAAAAGGATAGTAAATAAATAAATCATTGTAACCAAAAAAACAATTCTGCTCGAAGGAAGTCGGACAATTTAAATTTAAAATGCTACTAAACAATGCTGTATACACCTCTTTTAAATTTTTAAATCAAATTTTTTAATCAAAAAGATTGCTTAATATTAATTTAGTCTACATGTTTTAAAAATTACTTTGTACAAAGAAAATATTAATACGTAAATAATTTTAAATTTTCTGAATTTCCCACATTTTTTTAATTACAACAAGTTATTCTGGAACTATTTATCTTACGTGGATTAAAAAATTATATGCATAATTAATTTTATACAAACTTTAAGTTGGAATTCAAATTAAATTAGTATGTAATAAAAATTAAAAATAACGATTTTAGTTATATTGTAATAGGTACCTGATAAAAAAATTTTTTTCGTGAAGATTTTAAAGTTTTACGTACAGGTAATTTTATATTTTATATTAATAATGATATAGTTAAAACATTAAAATTAATTTTAAGCTATAGCCTATTTTTATTACGAACTATTTAGATTATGTATCTTAGTATCTACTTCAAAAGCTATAATAAAAATAATATAATATAATATAATTATTAAGTATACATTATTTCAATAATTAAATATTTATAATATAATAAATATAACGTTATGTGCAAATATTAATTCAATTTACCATAGGTACCTACTTAATAGAATCTAAAAGTAAAATAAATTACTATGATAGCAAGAAAAATACCTATATCATAAAATATGCTTATGATAATTAAGTTGACATTTTATCTTCGCATATAGAAATTTTTTTATGTACACAATTAACTATCAATTCTAATTCAATACATAAATTCAGTGACTTATTCAATGGCAAGTATACGAAATACACTCAACATCTACTATACTGCTAAACAGTTAGGTACAGTCGAGTCTCGATAACTCGAACCTCGATGACTTGAAACCCTCAATAATTCGAATTTCTTTTGTCTCTATGGAATTCTTATACACTCAATGCAATGTTTGTAACTCGAAAAATACTTTAGTCGAATTAATTTTTACCTCCCTTGAAATTCGAGTTATCGAGACTCGACTGTACTTCGTTTCTCAATCGAATTTAAGTATTTTATGTCGTTAGACTTACTCCCCCCCCCCCGGCTCTCGTCTCATCACCAATATATAATAATTATTCCAGATTTCAACCTTTATATAAAACTACATATTAAGTACCATGAAATTCTTCAATCAATTCACTATAAATTGTGCGAGCAACATCTAGTAAAGGATTCAAATTAGATTTAATAGCAAAACATCTTTGAAACTGAGATTGTGAAAATCCTTTTGATCTAGTAGACTCTTTATTTATAGTTATCTCAATTATTTCTAACATTTTTGAATATCCAGAATTTGATAATGTCTAAAAAAAGTGACAGTAATTTTTGTTATAAAATACTTTTGTCTTCATTTAATTTATTTAACCACAAACAAACCTTCCGTATTGAGGAAATGTATTCAGATTTGAATGATTCTAAAATATCCACAAGGGCTGGCAATGCTTCTAATGTAGTTTTTAATAATAATGTATAGTTTCCTTGTAATTTAGATTGCTGTTGAGTATTTTTAGAAACTTTTGTACACAACCAATATAACTGTTCGACATCAGTGAACTTTTGAATTACGTTCTAAAATAAAAATGTCATAATCATGAAAATAATATGTGACCTACTTGACCTACTTACATATAAACTATTATTAATAATATAATAAACAAAAATGCATCAATGAGCATAATATAGTAATTATTAATTAATAATTAATTACTCGAAGTAAAACAAAATTTTGTTCTGGGCTACTTAAAATTTCTTCTACAGCTTCTTGGCGATTATGTATTAACAAAATATCGCTAGAAGGTTGCAGTATAGAAGATCGAAGTCTTCTTTGACCTCCAATAGTAGCGCACTGGTTTAAAACATCAAACAATGTATTTTTCGTATTTAATGAACTATTTAATACTAATTCTAATCTTGACGCCGTATTTGCATCTATATCAAACCAAATATTTATATTAATCTGTTCTGATATTTCTAGAATTTACTCAACAATTCATTGATTGGTATAATATGAAATTCTAAATTCTAATGACAAAGTAAATATCCTTGGTGCATTGTAGAGGTCAAAGTTAAGAATTTTCCAACAGTTTTCAAAAAAAAACAAAAATAAAGAAACGAAAAAACGGAAATTTTTATGCAAAACCAGTTTTAGACAAAATAGATTTTTTATGGTTATAATTCAAAACTAATCACTCTGTAAAATGTAAATACTTGCAATTTTCACCAAATGTTTATATTACCGTTATCTATACACGGTTAAATTTTCAATCGCCCGGTATAACCAGTCTTGGTTTAGATTGTTTAGAAGTATTGATAGATTGAATTACGAATCAAAATTGCGAAACTGAGTAAACTTTAACAATTAGTATATTACCTCAAGGTTACAGAGATGATTGTATGAAGTAAAAACCCAAACGGCTGAAAACAATGACGTACTGTACAAGATTCATAGAAAAAATGTCTTATAGTAACCTTTATGGCTATTACCTATTCACCTATATTATAAGTAAAAAAATATAATATCATGCCTGATAATTGATTAATCGATATTTTATTTTATTATATTTAAATATTTATAGCCGAAAATTTTTAATATTTTTTATTTGCACTACCTTTTATATAAAATATTATTACAAAATAAAATTTAGTTGTTTCATAAAAAATGCAACATTACATACATTTTTTCTAAAAATATAAGTAATCAGACTTTTATCTACATATATTAATAGTATTAATAAAATATACACAAGCTTTAAAACATATGTAATAGATTCCATGCCCAAAGATATAAGTGAATATCAAAATTAATTTTACAATTATTTACCAACAAACATTGATTTTTCAACTCCTTCATACTCAATTTGTAATGTATTCGAAGAAAAAATCACATTATGGTTAAACTCAATATGTTTTAATAATGCAGCCGCAGCCGAAACCGCATAAAATCTATAAAAACAAATTGGGTTGAATTATGACAATATTATTAATACGTATGTAGATTTTCATTTAAAACAAATTTCTCACTTTGGTAACACCTGTTCTAATGTAGAAGTACATTCTGGTATAATACTATTTCTTAGATATATTTTACCTTCATTTTCAGAAAAATGTTTCCGAGAAGCAGTTAGTATAGCGCTTAATGGAAACTGACTTTTAATGGTATTGTACAACAATGTACCTTGTATCTGATCCATAAATGTATTTGGGACTAAAATCTTTCAAAAACGTAAACACAAAAAATACCATGTACCTACATATTTAATCAACTAATTATAACTTTTAAAAAATATATAGGTACCTCAGCGGGATTTAGAATATTTATTTTATTAATTGTATTCATATACGTTTGAGTATCACTAATTTGGCATAAGATCAATACTGGTCTTTTTAAATCAATTGCTGCTAATCCGATTTCACCTTGAGCGGAACCTCTACCTTCAGTTAAAACTGCAAATAATTTTAAGATAATTTTAAATACTTTTTTTAGTTTCTATACCTACTGAAAGCTAATTCTATAACGTGTTTTACCTAATATAACACTGTTAATCATTTCGCTTTTACTATCAGTTTTTTTTGCAAGTGGTGGTTTATGTGATTTGTGTTGCACTGCAGATGAAACCGCTGAAACACTAAAAATTATAATAACAACCTTTTTAAAAATTAGCTTTCATAATATGATATTATAATTTAAATAAGAATAGAAAGTGTTTTTTATATGAAACTATTTTATTATTAAATGCAAATAAACAACATGAAGTTGGCTAATTGTCTATCTTATTAAAAATTTCTTAATAATTGGTAAGTAATTCGTAAGTTTCATTTAACTATAAACATAAGTAGGTTTATAAACAATGTAGGTTCCCAGATCTTATTTTAGATTCTGAGCAGAGCGATGAATGTATTGATTTTACAATGTTGTGTGTGTGTTTTTTTTTATTTATTTATTTTTTTTTTTGTGCCTCGAAATAATGCTTCAATTTCAAACTATAGGGGTGGTTTCCGATAGAAAAATGGATCTAGTTGGTGCATTGAGCAGGTCATTTTTTGAAATTTCCAATAGTTTTCAAAAGCCCCGGAAAAAACCAAAAAAAAAATTAAGAAAAAACGGGAATTTTTACATAAAACCAGTATTCGACCAAATCGATTTTTTTTTTTTTTATGGTTGTAGGTAATTCAAAAACTAATCACTGTAAATACTTGAAATTTTCACCAAATGTTAATGTCAGTGTTATCTATATACAGTTAAATTTTCAAAAATTTTTGACTTTTCTGAGTTATTTATAGACCACTGAAATTTTTGATTTTTTTGAGAAATTTTTTTTAAAATGTCGATAAAAATATTTTGGATGACCAAAAAGTTTTGAAAATTTAATACAAGGTTCCTTATGAGTTGTTTTTATTGTAGCTAAAAAAAATTAAAAATCGTTAGTCAAAATTTTTATAAGCGTTTATAGTTCAAATTTTTACGAAATCTGTCGAAAACTCGAAAATTTGCAAGTAATTTTGAAGTTGAAAAATCCTAAAACTTTTTGTACTTAAAACTAAGGATTTAAAATACAACACTAAGTTTTCCTTTGAGAAGCTATAGAGAAAACTCGTAGCATCATTATAGGAAAAATTTTAAGTGCGTTTGAATTTTAAATTTTTACGAAATAGCGTAACGATAACGATTTATCCTCAAACGATATTAAATATTTGTTATAACTCAAAAAGTATAAATCGTAGATACTTGAAAATTTTACCAGTTATTAAGATTCGCGTTTTTTTTACGTGATTTTAATTTTAAATATTTTGACTTTTTTTGAGCTATTTATAGACAACTGAAATTTTCAATTTTACTGAAAAATTTTTTTTAGCCTAATCAAAATATTTGAAAATTTAATACAAAGTTCTTCATAAGTTAGTCTTATAGTGATTAAAACATTATAAGAATACATAGTCACAATTTTTAGCACAAATTAGTATTTGAAGTTCAAATATTGACAAAAATTCGTCAAAAGCATGAATATTTGCAAATTATTT
>VUJU01001420.1:8111-39916 GCA_009835225.1 Aphis craccivora | reverse complement strand
TCTATTTCTTATAACACCGTATTAAAGCGAATAATTATAGTGTATGCTATATACAAACTGAACAAATGAGTCGGAGCCGTATGAACACAATTTTTATAAATACGGTACCTATACGAAGTTAGAAATTAGAACTTTAGAAGTCTCAATCGTTTTACAGTTTTACAATGACATCAACAGTGACCAACTCAATTATATATCTATAACAGCCATTAGCTACAAAAGTTGTTTCGAACATTATAAATAGTATATTTGTATAAAATATGTAATATAGATGAAAATATATTTTTATGTATAAAAGCTATTTAGATTTCTTTAATTTCGACAAACCAGATAATTACAATTTTAATAATTGTTTTATCTATTATTTAATTAGTACAATTTTAAAGGAGATTTTTCTTAATAACATGTCTAAATGTGTAATATAAGTAATAGCAATAGCAATGTATTTCATAATATGCATTACAAAATAATACTATATGTAGGTAAACTTATATAATACATTAATACCTAGTACCAACGTACCTAATACAATCAGTTGCGTCATTTTTGGGATGGCAAGGTGGACATATTGCCCCTAACTAATTTTAAAAGCAGACTGATGGACCAGTGTCAGCCTGTTGCCGTTTAACTATTATTATTATAACAATTAATACAACAATCATTATTTAAAAATATTAAAATTATAAAATAAGTGAAGTGGGAATATTAATCTGATAAAATGTAAGTACTTATTTATGTATTTGTTTGCGAGCGAAGCGATTGGTTTTTTTACGTATTCAAGCCGGGCAAAACTTTTGACCCTATCTATATTGAAAACCGAAATGACTTGAGACTTCACTGAATACAATTATTAAATTATACATAATACGTGACGTATAGCATTTATAATACCTATCTTCAGTGGCGTAGCCAGGGAGGGGGGTAGGTGTTCAAACCCCCCCCCCTTGGCCTTATAAAAAATTGTTATTATAATATACTTATATAAATTTATAGTTTTGTTAATTGTTATACTTATATATAAAATGTATTATTTTCAATTAGCGTACAATTCGGTAGGTACATTTTAGCGGATTTACAACAGGGATATTCGAATTGCACTTATTACCTAAAAAGAAATGCTCAAATTGCACTTGAGTTGAAAAATGATAATATAATGGTAGAACTGCACTAAGGCTCAAAAAAAGTATTTCCACAAAATTATCATGCATTTGAAAGGGTTAAACGCTTAGAAAACACTCATTTCCTTTCCTACTTACTGCATGCTTAGGAGTTAGGACTAACGATGATTTTAATCATTGACATGGTTAGAACGCAATCTATGACATGTTTCCATTATTTAGAATAATAAGCATAGGCGTAGGGTGGTCAAATTTGTTGGGGGGGCTTTATCCCTTCCAGAAAAAGACATTTATGAGTTTTTGGGAGGCTATGACTCAAACTGGGGGGGCTTAAATTCAGACTGGGGGGGCTAAGCCCCCCAAGCCCCCCGCTAAATATGCCTATGATAATAAGATGTAGATTCTATTAATCGCAATCATGGTATTGTAAAATACAAAATTTACAACTGATTACAAATCTAAAAAATAAACTGGAAAATGATGTTTTTACATAATTAAAAATAGATACTTATATTTTGATGCAGACTACTGATATAAGATCTTCAACTACACGCGTAGTTATACCGCGGTACCAGAAAAATATATGATATAAAAATATTTTAACTTTTATGCTCAAAGCGAATTACTAAGCTAATATTTTTAATTAATGTTTATTATTAGTTTATAACTACAAAAATAAGTGATCGAAATGAAAAAAAATGTAAAAATAACAATAATTATATTTAACGATTTAAAAAAAAAAAAAAATTAATTTAAAAAACATAGGTATTAATAATGTTATATTTTAACATAGTGTATGTATAAAACTATAATTTTTACCACGCCAATGATTAAAATCATTGTCAGTTTTAAGCCTAGCTAACTTAAGTGGGAAAGGAAATGAGTGTTTTCTAAACATTTAACCACATCAAATGCATGATATTTTTGCGGAAATACTTTTTTTGAGCCCAAGTGCGGTTCTTCCATTACTTTTTTTCAACTCAAGTGCAATTCGACTAAAATAAGTGCAATTCGACCATATAGGTACCCGTTTTACCGCTCCTGGACAATATATTTTAGGGCTGAGCAAAAAAAAGATCATTAAACCCCCCCCCCCTTGGGTAATCCCTGGTTACGCCACTGCCTATCTTACATTATATTATAGCTAATAGTAAGTATAACACTATAATAACCCCTAAATTACTCATGTACAAGTTATAATAATTAAGTCGAAGAGTATCTTTCCTTTTATCTTATTATAAAAATCTATTATATTTGTATAACAATAATGGGATGTACACAATGTACCTACGTATTTATAAAATAAATTTTAAAATAACTTTGAATCTTATCATCTCATTTAAAGATTACATAACTAAAGTTGCATAGTTGTAATTATACTCCTTAAATTAGCTTCCATAAGCAGTCTACACTTCTACATTACGCTATCTATACAATGAAAGTTAACTGTAAAACATAAAACAATAGACTTACCTTTATCAACAACAAAATATATATTCCGTTTATCTTAGAACTTGTGAAACTGAATATCAGAACAAATAGTTTCTGGTTATTATTCCGTTGAATGACAAACAAAATGTTGTTCTTTATAAACCGTGAAATGTCAAATTGTCTAGTCTCCAGTGATGTGATTAATCTAACAAAATAATTCTTTATTAACTTCTAAATTGGCGCGAAACTACTTATGATATTATACTCCATGAAAAATCATATTATCATTATTTATCAAAATATCCATGAATATTTTAAAATCGCGATAATATAACAACTGATTAAAACAATTTGTTGTTTTAAGTTTTTAATTTATTTAAATAATATAATAATATTAATAAGATAATATTAAATTAATATGTTGAATAGCAAATATTTTGATTTTATGAATTATCATGAACAATAATCACAATCTTTTTTAAATGGATTTTTTTATTCGTTTTATAATCTACACGTAACATGTCATATGACGTGTATTTTGTAATTTTGTATTGCTACTTATGAGAATAATGTTTAGTAAATGTATTTAGTCATAATATAATTTATATTTTAATAATGGAAACTCTTTATTTAATTATTATTAATGTTATACTTAGTGTATTCGCCTTTTTTTTTACTTACAACATTATACCACATTTAAAATCTATGTTTATTAGTGCCAATTTATATGGAAAAGATTTAAATAAAAAATCTGATAATAAAATGTGAGTTCAAAATATTTTTAAATGTATCTACATTTTATATTCTTACATTAATATGTAATTTATAACACTAATTATTACTTGATTTAAATTCTTTATTATTATTAAAAAAAAAAATTTTTATACATTTTCTCAATAATATTACAATACCTTTATATTATTTTGATTTAGACCTGAAGCTTTTGGTGTAGTGACAGGATGTACATTTCTAATCACAATCTTTCTATTGATTCCGCTCATATTTGGCCGACATATGTTGCAAAATGATACTACTCTATTTCCACACAGTGAAGTAATTATTTTATACTTCATTTTAAATAAATATTGCGGTAATAGATATTTTAATAACAAAAATTTAATGCTTGGAAATAATTTAAAAATATATTTCAATATTTTACTATTATTACAAAAATAATATGTTTCATTACTTATTATCTATAAACTAAAATATTTAAATGGTATATTGAAATAATATTTTTAATAATTTAAAAAGTCAGTTGTTTGTTTATTTTATTTTTCAGTTTGTAGAAATGTTAGCTGCTTTGTTATCAATTTGCTGTATGCTTCTATTGGGATTTGCAGATGATGTTCTAAACCTACGATGGCGACATAAACTATTATTACCCACTATTGCTTCTTTACCCTTACTAGTTGTTTATTATATCAATTTTAACTCTACTACAATTATTGTACCTAAACCTTTCAGAGATATTTTTGGAGTATCTGTGAACTTAGGTAAGTCTTTTTACGTCATTGTAAGTTAGATGTATTTATTAATTATTGGTAACATTACTTACTTCTTTCAATATATTATTTTATAACTTCTACAGGTTTACTTTATTATGTGTACATGGGTATGCTAGCTGTATTTTGTACAAACGCTATAAATATATTAGCTGGAATAAATGGCTTGGAAACTGGACAGAGTCTCATTATTGCAATTTCTATTTTAATTTTTAATGTAATTGAACTATCTGGAGATTGTGCTCAAGCACATTTATTTTCATTGCATTTTATAATACCGTTTATATCTGTTACTTTTGCTTTGTTAAAATTTAATTGGCAAGTAAACTATTAATTATTAAAGCTATTTCAATAATTCAGTAATAAAAAATGTATTGATGTTTCAGGTATCCTTCTGAAGTATTTGTTGGTGATACCTATTGCTATTTCGCTGGTATGACTTTTGCAGTAGTTGGAATTCTTGGTCATTTTAGCAAAACTATGTTATTGTTTTTCTTGCCACAAATATTCAATTTTTTGTACTCAATTCCTCAATTATTCCATTTTATAAACTGTCCAAGGCATCGTATTCCAAGGTATGAAATGAATAATTACAACATAGGATATTACAAAAAAAAACTCCTTGGTTGGTGAAACTAATAAAAACCAAACCAAGTCAATTAATCAAATATCAAAAAATATATTTTATTTATAAATTGTGCATATAATGCACAATTTATATCAATTAGTTTTACAAATTATATCACTTCAGTGGTATATCTCATTTAATTATTAATATTTATAATTAAAAATATACCTCTACTCAAACCAAAACTACTTCCTTATCAAACAAGGGCATAGGCTTAGTTAGTGGAGGGCTTAGCCCCCAGTCTGAATTTAAGCTCCCCCCAGTTTGAATCATAGCCTCCCAAAAACTCGTAAATGTCTCCCTGGAAGGGATAAAGCCCCCCCAACAAATTTGACCACCCTACGCCTATGAACAAGGGAGTTCTTTTTGCAGCATTCCATATAATAGACCCATTACAGTATAAGTCATTAATTAATAAAACAAATAAAAACATTATTATATTTAGATTGGACAAATATGGAACACTATCACCAAGTTATACAGAGTGTGATAATAATATTTCAACCATTGGAAAGATGTGTTTGAAATTATTTTCTATTTTTAAAATTATTCATATTGAAGAGAAATCAGATGGAAATATTAAATGTAATAATCTAACACTTATCAATCTATGTCTACTTAAAATAGGACCAACTAATGAAAAAATATTGACTATAATATTATTATTCGTTCAAGTAAGTTTTGATATGACAATGCTGTACACATTTGTTACACATTTTTTTTTTCAGATTGTTTGCAGTTTATTTGCATTTGTCATACGTTACCCATTGGCATCATTATTTTATGATGTATAATCAATGTTGCTTACAATGTATTTACCTATATAAACCATCTAAGTTGAGTTTTATAATATTTTTGTAAATTTGAACAAATAACAAAATTAAATTGTTACCATTTATTTATTATTAAAAAAATGTCATTTGATTATAAAATATTCCTGTGATTAAAAAATTATAATTTTTATGTTTATACAAAATTGAATTCGTTCGGTAAATCACTATGAACATTCCAGTAATCAGTAGAAGGTAATAATAATTAATTCATAATAGTAGTAAAATTAATTCTGTTTGAAAAAGATTATCAAATACCTCAGTAGCGTAATTTGGAATAGTTCTGGGGTGGCATTGGAATATAAGTTTATACTTTCATTCCTATGTCCCCCCACACCCCCTTAGGTTAAAAAAACCTCTGAGGGGATATATCCCTATATTCACCCCCATAATTATGCCACTGAAATACCTCATAATACACACTAATCTAGCATTTTGTTAATGATAAAATTTACAGCAAACAGTCCTATAGGACTCGTGGAAAAAAATTATATTTAAAAATATTTTGTTAAATACTGCTATTCAGATTTCAAATAATTATTTATTTTATAAAATATCAACTTCACAGTTTATAACATGTTTATGACATCATATTTAATCTTTTATTGAAGGATATGAAGTATACAGCTGTAGCCCATAAGCGCAAAATACGAGTGTACGACCAAAAGTGCAAAAAAAATTATCTTTTTAATAACCTATAAGCGCAAATCAATTTTATTAAAAAAGTGCATTTAATTAAAATCGTAATTATCATTGACATTAAATTAAACATTAACGGTGATATTGAAATTAGTTCAAGAAATCAGTATAAAATATCATTTTGAGTATTATTTTAAATTATTTAAACAAGTATCAAAAAGTCAGTAAAAAAATATAATTTTGAGTATTATTTATTGGAGAGTTTTCACTATTCCCTTTTTTGTACATCGTAAACTAACTATTATGTCATTCGATCACGATTATATATAATTTATGTCTATTACTGCATGTATATTTTTCTCTATATTATAGGATCAATTTCAAGTGGCCTATACCATGTCCTCATTAAAAAAAAAGCTATATCAACTAATTACTAAATTTGTCATGAACACGATCGTAATAATTAATCTTACATCGTTATCAATAGATACATAAAAATCCCGCTAAAATATTTAAAAATAAGTACTTTAAAGATAATAAACCACAGTGGGCTTGTTACGCTCAAATCAATTCCATCTCGTACATCACATTTGGTTACACTGTGATGTATAAACAAACCCGGTGGCCGGCGTCTCGTATCTAAGTGTCATCCTACTGGCTTCTGTCCTATCACATCAACATAGTATTGCAATTATTTAGATATTTTGTCTTTAGAATTAACTATTTTCGCCTTAATTCATAACACGGTGTCACGGTATGTGACTTCGTTATTTTAATTCAAGTTCAGTGTAACATACTTACATTTTAATACAAGTCATTTATTATTGGTTATTCAACATTCATACCAAAATTAAACATGAATAGCGGCATGCTATATGGAGGAGACGAAATCGGAGCTTTGGTGTTTGACTTAGGGTCACAATCGTTTCGTATCGGTTATGCCCAAGAAGATACACCAAAAGCAGAAATACCAGCAGTGGTTGGTGTTTCTAGCGATGGTACCGCAGACACCAGTATGTTAGAACCTGGAGCTAAACAAGGCAATCGCATCAACGAAAACACCAAACATTTCATCGACATTAACTCATTGTGTGTCCCTCGAAAAGGTACTTGAAAATAATACCTATAAATACTCACAGCTTATGAGTTATAATGATAATTTATTTATTTTTTATTAAATATGCTTTTAATAGGTATGGAAGTAGTGAGCTATATGAAAGATGGTATGATCGACGATTGGGATTTGTTTGAGAAAATATTAGATTACTCTTACTCAAAGTGCTTACAAACTGAATCGCAATATCACCCAGTATTATTTACCGAGTCTCCATTAAATATCAGATCTAAAAGAGAAAAATTGGTCGAATTAATGTTTGAAAAGTATAACGTGCCAGCTACTTTTCTTGGCAAAAATGCTGTATTAGCTGCATTCTCTTGTGGTCGCTCTACTGGTATTGTGGTAGATAGTGGAGCAACACATACTTCTGCCATTCCTGTTCATGATGGTTATGTTATACCTAGTGCAATTGTCAAATCTCCATTAGGTGGAGACTTCATTAGTATGCAATGTAGACAGTTCCTAAAAGTTAGTATCTGTATAATTTTACTAAGAATTTTTTTAGACATTTACTATATTTTGTAATTTCTTCTTTAACAGGAGAATGAAATTGAAGTGGTTCCGCATTATATGGTAGCACAGAAAGAACAGGTAAAAGAAAAAGAAAAGCCAGTATGGACCAAGAAGCATACACTTCCTGAAGTAACTACTTCTTGGCATAATTATATGTGTAAAGCAGTTATTCAGGACTTGAAGCATTCTATATTACAAGTATCTGAAAGTCCATATGATGAAAGAATAATATCAGCTCTTCCTACATCACATTTTGAGTTTCCTAATGGCTATAATCAAGTAATAATTTTAAAGTTATTAATAAGACATGGAAGTTTATATCTTTTTCCATTTTATTTTTATCTTAACGTTTTGGGTAATTAATGATACCACAGATATATTAAATATTTAAAAATTAATACAATTGAAATAAACGCAACAAAATAATAAAATTTGAAAATTTAATTGCCTATAGTACCTAACTATTAAAATTATTAAACCTATTAAAAAAATATATTTTTTTTTATTTAGTATTCTTAACTCCAGACTACGACTACAAAATTTAATAGTATTTATAAGTTTTTTTTTCATATAATTTATAATAATGAATATGCAGTAGGCTTTTAATATTTCAGTATAATGTTTTTACATGGTATGCTATTCAAGTGGTATTTAAGCAATAGAAATGTTTAATCCTATGTAAACTAATGTAATTAAAAAAGTTAATAAATCACTTTAAAATACTTCACATAAAAATAAAGCATTTTATAGGACATTGATTAATCTTAGAAAGCAAATAAAATTATAATTTATTTACTTCTTAATTTAAAGACAATATATAGTTATACTTAAACTTTAAATTGCATTATACAATGATTTTTTTTCTAGTTAATTTCAAAACATATTTAACATTTTTGAAAAAAATCGTCTTATATAATTTCTAATGGATACAAAACAACATTTTTTGAAGTTTTTACTTTTTTAAATAACTACATAAATTTCTAATTTCATTTTCTGAAGTAGAATATTTTGTTACATAAAAATTTTAATTTTTACGAGTATTTATAAATTATAATTTATAAGTATTTGAAATTTAGATGATCATAAATTAAAGGAGTAACACCTTACATTTCTCAAGATATCCTCATACTACTCTACTCACTTAAACTTTAAACACTTATAACTCATACACTACTCATCAAAATTTTGATTTTTATGTATTAAAATATTTAGTGTAATTAGTTTATCTATAATAACAATTAATACATTATTTTATTTTCAGGAATTTGGTAATGAAAGATTCAAAATACCAGAAGCTTTATTTGATCCGAGTGCTAGTATGGGTGGTTCCATGTTGGGTGTGAGTCATATTGTTACTACAAGTGTCGGAATGTGTGATGTGGATGTAAGGCCAGCCTTGTACAACAATGTTATTGTCACTGGAGGAAATTCGTTTTTACAAGTAAATGATTGCATTGTTTATTAACTATTAAGTTAGAAAACATAATATTTATTAATTTATGGTATTTATAAATCCAAAGGGTTTCCCAGAAAGATTAAACAGAGATCTTTCCGCCCGTATACCAGCTAGCATGAGATTAAAATTAATAGCGCCAAATGGATCCACTGAAAGAAGATTTGGCGCTTGGATTGGTGGTTCAATATTAGCATCAATTGGAACTTTTCAGCAAATGTGGATTAGTCATCAAGAATTTAAAGAAGGAGGTAAAAGTCAAATTGATCGCAAGTGCCCATAATAGATCATTATTTATTATTTTATGTAATACAATTTTATACATTTACTTGTACTTTTGTAGTATGTATTTTATACTTTTTTATATATATAACACTGAATATCTCATTTGACAATTACATTATCCTTAAGATAAACAAATATAATTTAAAGTTTATATCCAAAGTCTTCATCCTGTATGAAAAAAAAAACAAGCTGTAATATTTTTTTCTGTGTTTTACGTGTGTATATATGTACAATATATATATTAAATATATGTTTAAAATCAAAATTGTTATGGAGTTGCATCATAGATGTCCAAATTCCATGATAATAAATTAAAATTTTTCATTTATTAGACTTGCATCATTTTTTATTAACAAACAGTACGTTTTCTTTTCAATTCTTTTAGCACTGTATAGTTTTTAATTAATTTTTATAAATAACTTTTCTCATATATTTAATTATAATTATTTTTCTTTGATTTTTACACTAATGTTATACATTGAATTTGAATCATAGGACTACCAATAAATTCAAAACTAAGTCTCCAATTACACATATCATAATAATATTATGTTGGGGATATCATTAAATTTATATATTTAATTGATATAAACGTAAAAAAAATTATTTTTTATATTTTCCAAACAATAATAATTTACAATATTTCCATTAACCATAAAAATTTGTTTTTCTTTATTATGCATTACAGTTTACATACTTCAATATATTTTTATTCAACATAATAGTTTCTAGCTATTTCCATACTGATACTATTCTTATATCCCTTTCAATTTCTTCATCTAATTGATATACATCTGAATTCGTAAAACAGCTAATTATATTGAGTGAATTTAGGCCATTATAGTAGTTCCCCATGAATGTTTTATCAACATCTTTTTCTTTTAACACCACAGGATACTAAAACAAAATAAATGTATTAAAAAAATTAATTATTATATCTAAAAAAAGATTTCAAGCACATTTTTTAAAATACTTTATTTTAAAAGAGTTAAAAAAATAACATAGGTACTGTTATAGTTATGAAACAATTAATTGATGTAGAACTTCAAGAATAAATAGATTTAATTTACTCCAAAAATAATGAATCATATTAATAAGGATAAATTATGAATTGACTTCAAACTTCTTGAACAAAAATCTCCATGACAAGCACACAGAAACAACCAAAGATAAACCATAATATGGTTAAATATACAATGTAAACAAGTAAAATTGAGCTATTATAGTTTATACTAGTAGCTAATAAAACAAAATAAGTGAAATCTGGACAAAAACACTTCATTGTATACAAAAAAAAAACTAATCTAGATCTAATTATATAACACTAATTTTAGAAATATTTTAATCAAGTTAAAATGTATTACTTGAGATAAATTAAATTAAATAATTACTATACGCCATATGGTTATGGTTAGCCTAATTAGCCTATACCTATAAAATTTACCTTTCTCAACTGGCGAATGTAGCCATTAGCAAGCCCGTAGAGTACAAGATTTCTTTCATCAATATTTATTGAAACTGGATTATACCTTAAACAGACATCAATAAATCGTGATCCTTGCCTCATTGCAGAAAATACAGTGAATATATCTTTGAATGTTGCTTTTGGTCCACCTAAAGAATAATAGTTATAAACATACATTTAATATCAAATAAAAATTTTAAATTTACAAACCTGGCCTTGATATAGCACTAATTGCTTCATCATAACGACTTTTATTTCTTGCAAGTTGTCCAATTTTAGTAGTACATACATACATATTACTATAACGAAATAAATCTACTAATGAAACAGCGTTACAATAACTAAAAAAATACAAAATATCAAAATTATATCAACTGAACAACGGGATAGTTATGTGTTTAAATAAAACCAAATAAATTACACTAGATTTTGAATACAAGCGGCAACCACTTCAATATCCAATTTGGAAAGTTTAGAAATTTTAGATACATGGTTTACTCCATCAATAAATGGGGCTACCTAAAAACCACAAGAATTTATTATATTTAAATTACACAACTACCTATTACAGAAATACTACAAATTGAATTGTGAAGAATACACTCACTTGTCTGGTTGTTAAATCCCACTGTTCATCTAAATAATCTATTTCAGATACTAATAATGGAACATCAAAATCCAATGGAGTAGGTGGATTACGTGAAACTTCAATAACATTTAAATAGATAATGGATTGCCGAGCTTTAAATATTATAATTATAAATATTAGAAATACTGTCTTGTTTATGTATACAAATATAATTTAATTCCTAAATAAACTTAGAATACTTGCTGATGTATATAAACATTTTCTTTTGGCGTCCACAATTTTATGGATAATTGACTATTTTTTAATATCATTATTCATAATTAATGTAAATTTGTAATCAATACTGAACATTTAAATGTGATCAAACTAATATGTTAAGAAATAATAAGAATGGTTAGTGAATTATGAATATTTAAAAGATATTAATACTTCAGCAGTTCAGCACCTCCTAAATATTTGTAGCAATATAATTTAAGATGAATACCTATTTTATAAGACTACCCAACCAACAATTTGACATAAGATGAACTATTGAACCATATTTAGTATTTAGTACAATACAATAAGTGACAGAAATAAACACAAACTGCCTAAAATGAAACTAAAAATTTATCAATACAATTTTAAAATATTTTAATATTCTATTACCTATTAATTTACATCTTTTGTGCAGGTTTAAATCTTGCATAACTTGACTCATCAGATATAATAATTCTTCTTGAGACTTTTCTGATTGATCACTTTTAGAAAGAAAATTATCTTCTATTTCTAAGTTTAACTGTGTGAAAATTAATACTTTGTTTTTCATTAATATACAAATTCTATACTAAAAACCAGCTAAAATGAATGATGAATTCAAAGTTTATAGTTAGGGGAAGTATACTAAAATTTAATTTAATCCTGTCATCAATTTGCTACCAACTCAATGACAAGAATATTAATTAACTTTACTAAAATCTTAAAATATTCTTAATGATTGTGATTTGTGGGGTAAAATTATGTCACTCATTTCATTTGCTAGCCCTGAATAAAACTTAAAATAAAAGCACATACCAAAAAAGTAGATAATTTTTTTACAATGGGTTCATAATGTAATGTATGAGAATTGTGATCGCAAACAAAACACAAATTAAAATAGTATGCATTACGAAGATATTTTTGATCATTAATTTGAATTGGATAACCCAAAATTTTGTTGTCCCTTGTTGTTCTAGAAAAAAATAAGAATTTTAAAAATAATTAATACTTTACAATGAAATACTTACATAGTAATTATAAATTTTTGAAGTTGACCTTTAGGTATCATATACACACTAACTGTCTCAAACGTATCCTTGCTCAAAAAATCCTTTGGCACCTATCAGCCAACATAGAAATGATAAATATTTTTATAAGGCATTATTTTTAAGTCATGAAAATTATAACACAAAAATAATAATTTACTATATACTACCAACTACATTAAATTATAATAGAAGCAAAATTTTAATAAAAATAAATGTTCAAATCATACAAATTTAGAAATATTATTTTTTCAAATCTTTGATAAATAAAATATTAAGAAATATTTACCTGACACAAAATCTTTGGTCCAGCGGTATGATGGAAATGGCATACAAAAATACATTTTATGGGATTATCATAGGGATCTAATGGTTCCATTTTCAGTGAATAACAAATAAAGGTATTTAAAAATATATACAAATATACAATATTATATATTACTTCCTAATAATATAAAGGTAATTTAAGACTTAAGTGTAATTGTGTAAATAAATTTTAAAACCGTTTAAAAATTAAAAAATCTATTGCAGTTAAAAAGTAAAACTCAAAAAATTTACGATGATAAATTGATAACACAACTTGTGGGCTATAGATAACGATAATAATATATAGAATATAAATCATGAACTAAGATTATCTAATATTCTTAATTCTTATGTAATATTGTAGTTTATGATAGAAATGCACAATGCACACAGGCACACAGCACTAAAGCAACTTGCTGCACACCTCAATCACAGAACGACTGTACCACAAATATACTATCATGCCAAGCCGTATATGAGGGAGGTTTTGGGGGTTCAAACCTCCCCCCAAAATATTGTATAGTTAATAAATTTAATTACTATTAATACCATGACTAAATAGATTTTTAGACTATTTAGTCATGATTAATACTATTAATTAGAGTACTTAAGTAGTTGTATAGAGCCTAGAGCTTATCAACTGTACTGCAAACCAAATTACTCAAACTTCCATATACCTAATGTGCAAAGGCCAATACATTATATTATAAAATCCTGTGAAAGTGTGAATAGAATAGACATTTGAATAACAAACGCTCACTAGTCGCTTCAGATGAACGATTATGGTGTAAAACTTGGACTAATGTGGCCTTGTCCCTCGTCCCATAGACAATAGATTATATATTATCAATGTAATTTAGCTATAGCTAAATATTAGTGGGCTACTAGGTGGATCAATCCATTACAATTTGTCAATATTAAATACCTTAAATAGCTGAATGCATGAACTACAATATTATACAGTTGTTATTCATAGCTAGAATAATCAAGGTCTTGTAAGAAACAATCATAATGTTACAATTTCATCATATTGAAATAAAAAAACCGGTCACATTGTATTACCATTGATTATTGTTGAAATCTATAATATATATTATCTAATAATTATCAGGTAATTTATTCTCAATAATATTATATTCTATTTTGACATTAATAATATTGGAAGCTGGTACTTACAATGTTCAACTTTCTAAGAGACCTGATCATTGCTAAATCTACTTTGATAATATTACTACTTGGTAGCTAGTTAGTAAATTGAACATGACACATTACCCTTCCCCTCGCTAAAAAAAAAAAAATGAAAATACCATAATAATATTTTCAATGTTAACAAGATTTCTGAGGAAATTTGAGTGTGTTCATATTATTGATTCAAAATTGAACATTTAACTCAGTTTTGTTATTTTCTTTTTACTTCTAATTTTTGGACATAATAATGAGTATGTGTAATTATGTGAGAATTTCTAGATTAATTTTTTTAATTATTTTAGTTAATTGTTGCATTATAAATATAGTATTTATATAAAATAAAAAAAATGTATGTTATTGCATTCAAAGATAATTCTAAGTATATTCTTTTAATATGCCTTATTATTGCTATTCATTAATATTCAAAATTCTGTTAACTACTAACAAGAAACTTTTAAGTGATATTATACTACATTCGTGTAAAAATTATAATACACTATACTTAAATCAAATCAACACTATGTTTTAACCGAAATAATAAGATATATTAAAAATGTTATACATAAAAAAATTGCTATTAATGAAATTATATGTACATACTAATTATTACTTTTAATACATTTTCATTTCACACTTTTCACAATAGCACATTTTGTATTTACTGATGCAGGTTAGATAGTTTTATTATTAAAGAAATATTTGCCATGACAAACTTATACAATAATTTGACTGAAACATATATTATAAATGCTGCATAAGAACTTTAACTTGTTTACTTTTCACTTGTACCGAGATTCATCTAAGTTTACTCAACTTTTTTTGGCACAAAACTATAGAATTTTATTTATTGCAGTTGATAAAATTGAAAAAAATATAGAAAAAAGCTGCATATAATTTTAAATTATATGTAAAAGAATATAATTTTAAAATGCCAAAAAATCCAGATGTAGGACTTCTAACAACAATTTGGATTGTTATCTAACATAAGTACACAACATGAATTGGAATTGTAAAAAGAATTACTATATAGTATATACAATTGTGATGAACAAATTAAATAAATGTATAAATATAATTTATTAATATAATATACAGCCGACAGCTGGTGAAAATTGTAACTGAAATTATCTTTTGTTTTTGTTAATCTAGTTATGTTTAAGAATAATAAAAATGTGGATAAACTTTCCATTAATAATTATTATATTTTAACGTTTTCCATTAAAGCTGGTCAGTCTGAGTGGTGTTTTGACATTAGCTGCTGCCTGTTGTTGTATTTGATAAGCCAGGCCGTGTATCTTAAAACCATAAAGTCTATAAAACAGTAAACAAATTATTATTATTATTATACTTAATATTATTTTTAACCAAAAACACTATTGCTGAATAATGCTATAATCACTAATATATTTTATAAAATACACTTTATTTATAGTAGACTAAGCTAGAAAAGCATTTTATAAAATGTAGAGATTAATAATACATATTTTAGTACATTTCTTTAATTTTAGAAAAAAGTATATATTTCTCTATTTTGTATACAAATTTAACATTTTCTATAAACAATTTACCCACATGTTTTAGTTGTTTATTAATTTACATAATATTTACGCAGCTAAAACTTCGCTGTATTTATCTTAATATTTATTAGAATGCAAGGTGGCTGTTGGAATAATAAAGTGATTATCCTGGGAGCCACTACTGACAAAGATTACTTTTAAATAAAACAGAGCATAGGAATTTTCTTATTAAAATCTGGGATACATTGAATTGAAAACTTCATGCAAAAATCTAATGAAATTGACCAATGAATTTTTATTATCATACATTATACATTCAAATTTTATTAGTTTAAGTATAATATTAGTGGTATTTATACAAATATTATAGGAAATATAATGTCCATTACATATTAACACATTGACTAGGTATTGACACCATTTGGTGTAATGAGGATCATTCAGCAATGTGTTTGACTCATTTAGCTTCCAATATATAATTAAAGTAAATGGTTTATTATTTCCTATATGTCGCTGATTATTTAGCGTTATTAAATGCATGTTTTAAAACATGTATTTATATGCATGACCATATATAGGAGCAATTTTTCTGTTAATTTTAGATAAGTGACATAATACGCACTGGGTGTAAACTGCCAAAAGACATACACAGTCAACATATTAAACAATAGTGCATTATCAGCACAAACATTTTTTAATAGAAATTTAATTAAAATTTTTACACATACCTAGGCACAAATTGATTGCTAGGCCTTGGCGGTCTGTATTCTGGATGTACCATAAACAACATATGTGGAAAACCTGTACCAAAATAAGCACCATCAGTGTGATGATGACGAGATGATTTTGGTGTATACACATCCATACATTTAGGACAGTAAAGCTTAACCATTGCTTCTCCTGGAACATCTGATAAACCTGAACAAAAATATTCTCAATTTATTATGTATTATAATTATTTATAATAATAGAACAATAATTATCTAAAACAAAATTTGGGATTTAAAATATGACCGTATATAATATTAAGATGAGTATTTTAGTATTTACCTATTGGGAGCATTGGTGAATTTTCACAATATACTCTTGGACAGTGTCCAAAATCACCAGTTTGATATTTCTCAATCATTTGAGCAATACCACGGTTTGTCAAAATGTAACGGGCATGTATCAAACCATATAACATCTCAGCAGCTTGTTCGATTAAGTCTGAATGATTTGGGTTGTCATCCAAGTCATCATCTAAATAATTTTTTTTATTGAATTAAAAAAGATACTATATAATTTTTGATAATATAATATTTCGGTATTAATGTTTTAAGTATTTAAACAATGTTATTTTAAAACATATTATCTGAATATAATAGATATTATTTTATGATTTTTACTGGTTATTAAAGAACACTAAAATTAATTGTAATGCCTAAATTTTTAACAAAACCTAAATGAACTTATGCCAAGTTTTATAATATATAAAAATGTATTAATTTAATAGATCACCAGGATTTAATGAACTAATTACAGACCATTAAATTATGTTTTAGGGATCATTGTCTATTGATTCATTACATTTGTTGTGATTTTCTATACAACCAGGCATTAATATTGTTTTAAATAATTTATATTTTCTTGCATTCAAATTCTAATAATAAAAAAGAATTGAATTACATTTAAGTAAGACAGGTTTTTAAAAAGATTATGAGCGGAGCAATGAATGTATTGATTTTGACATGTGTATCTTTTAGTCAATTTAGAGCAGAATATATATTAAATCTTAAGCTTTAGATGTTACTTCTACCAAAAAATTAGATTACAAAGAAACAAATGATATTAATTAATATTTTAGTACCTAAATTAAGATATATTTTTATTAATATTGTGTTAAATAATCTACAGTTATTTAATGAGAATATTTATATTCACATTTAAAATACATATTTGCATAAATTGGGAATATAATAAATAAAAGAGTTTCCAATGCATTTAATGATTAGACATCATATTAGAAACCAGATTTTAGATTATTGTGTAAATTATGTTATATTAATTGTAAATTCCAAATACTAAAATATACAAACCAGGTTCAAGATCTAAAATCATATCCAAAGCTTGCCTATAATGAGGCACTTGTTCATTAAGTCCTGTCAAATTGAATTTATCTTGAATGTAATCTTCATCGACCTATTTAAGTCATAATAAATATAACTATAAAGTATTATTAAAAAAAAAATATATCCTTACCTCGCAGAAAAACTCATTTCCTCGTAATCCACAAAACCATGAGATCCAAGAAACTTCTTCGGAGCTGCTCATCCTCCTATCATAAAATTAAGTAAAATACACTATATTATACATATACATATCAAATATCAAACTAAAGTTTGTGTTTAAAATGTTGTAATGCTTTACCTATAACTTACATATATTTAATACTGATAACGCATTTTAAGAAAGAATTTACATACTATAATAAATCATTATACAATAGGTTCCAAAAGAATTTCCAACATGTATAAATATATGATTAAGTTTAACCAAATGACTTACCTTCTTTTACTTGGGCTAGCCACGCTTTTATGTTAGACACAATTTCTAAAATGTTTGACGGATATATATTATGAAATGTAAAGTACCTATATTAAGTACTATTTTGACTAAGACCTACTGGTTGTTACCGTCTACAGAATAATAGAAAATGCCAAATGGAATAATAGAAATATTAAATGATGGATAAGAAATTTGGTGTGGAAAAGAAATCACAGAATAGTAGGAATAGTAGCAATAGTGGTAAAGTGTACACCAATCATATTCAGTGTGACCAAGTGTTTATTGATTTTATTTTATCTCAATAAGCTGTTCGTGTATAGCCACACTGTTAATAGGCACTTGTTTGTTATCAGAAGGAAGTTATGTATCATTCTATCAATTGAACCAAAATAAACATTCAACAAGTTGATTGTTGTCGTTAATCAAAAATTGTGTTGACATTACTTTTATCCTTTCGTTTTTTACTTTTACTTTCTCAACATATTTCTAATTTTTATTATGAACATTTATTTACTTGCAACTATATCCCATTGATGTTGTCATGGCAAACGGTGGTTGGCGTGAATGCACGAATTGGCTAACAAGGTGTGGCGCGATCAGAGCTGATCATAAAGTCAATTGGCCAGAATCTACTATCGATGATTTAGCTCATACACTTAGAGATGGAGTAATTTTATGCAATCTTTTAAACATTCTGGAGCCAGGATGTCTCGCAACAAAAGACATAAATCAAAAACCACAAATGGCCCAAGTAATGATTTTAAAAAATAATCAAATGTATTATTTAAATTGTACATACATAACTCACATTCATAAATTGATATTATGCTTGGTAAACGTTTTAAACGTTGATTACATTCAATAGAGTACAAAATCCAAAAATCTTATGTTTGATTACCAATCAAATTTATATTTGAAATTATTTAATTGTTACTAAATTACAACATTATTGGTACTTATTTATATAAATTTTATATTTAAATAACTGATTTACTAACAAAATAAAAAATATTAATTATTTTTATATGTTAATTGTAATTGGTTATCTTATATTAAATGATAATAGGGCAAAATTCACAGTAAAATAAACAGGGGAAAAAATCAACTTATTTGTTTATAAAAATTAAATTAAGTACATTTTTTTTAAGAATTCTAGAATTCTTAATATTTTTTTAAAATAAAAAAATCTACAATATTCTATTTTGTATAGGTGAAATGTATAATTTAGATTATACATAAAATGTCTATATTTTACCATTATATTATGTAACTCCAATATTTTTAATCATTAACTACCCACAGTATTTTTCAATTATTTTAAGTTTTGCTCTCTAAAGCACACTTAATATAAGATGAAATATAACTAAATTACTATAAAATTAATTTTTAATCGGTTTTATTGTTTTAGTTCACTCTAGCTTTATTTTGCTAAATTTATATTAAACCTATATATATGTTTGTGCTCAGTGGCATAGCCAGCAGGTAGGCCCGGGCCTACCTACTTTTCTTCAATAATGAATGTTTTTTATTTAATAAAAATATTCATTGATAATCCTTATTCCATCAAAATATCAGGCTTAACCAAGAAAAATTGTCTAGCTACGCCACTGTTTGTGCTAAGTATAAATATACTTACATAATATGTTTTATTTCAAAATGTTCTTTGTACCTATAAACACTTAAATAATCTTGAAACTTACAAACTTAATATAAACAAAAATTGGTTACTTTTATAAAATTTAATATTAGTTTTTACATTGCTTTCTATTTTTATTTAGATATTATTACTATAATTTTATTTTATTTTTTTTAGTTCTTATGTTTACGAAACATAAAAACATTTCTGCAAGTATGTCAAGAAGTTTTTGATGTTAAAGAGTATGATATATTTGATCCAATTATATTGTTTGAACTGTCTGATTTTTTCAAAGTTATTCGTACCTTATCGATTCTGTCACAAACTCAGAAATTACAAAGACTTCACATACCGTATGTATATCATTTAACGATTATTATTTTTTTTAAATATTAAACATTTATTTTTTTTTAATGATCTTTGGTTGCAGTGGATTTATTGTTACTAAACCAAGAACATTATCACAAGAAGACATATACAGAAACATAAATTCATTGTAATTTTTATTATTTCATATATATTTTTAGTGATGGGTATTGTATTACAGTACCTTTTTTAATTTATGTCGTTTATTTAAAATATTTGTTTGTTCATTTTATAAATACCCATTACGATAGTTTTAACTAATTAATGATTGTTATTTTAAAAAAAAAAACGTTTAATTATATTTTAGAGACCTTGTATCTTCAAGAAGTGCTTTATTAGATTCTTTTCATGAAAATGAATATACCAGTTATGATACTCATATTCGAAATGAAGAAATTTATCATGATTTATGTGCAATTGACATTCAATCTTCATTATCTATATCAGAGGTAAATTATTAAATATTCTTAGTTATTAAATTTGTTTATGTTAAAAATCAATCTGTATATTTTAACGAGAAATGACTATTTAATAGTAAAAAATATTTAATTGAACTAATTAATTATTAAAGCTAAAATGAATACATTTTTAGACTTAGTTAATATTTATAGATTGTAGACTATAATATAACACTATTACAATTTAAATAAATTAAATACTTCCAAAGAGGTAACTAAGTTAGACAAGGTGAGTAATTTAGTGTGAGAGGAAACAGTGCCAGATGGGAATTTTTAATTTACGTTTTGTAAAATACTTTCATTGGCTTGCCAAAAATCAAGTAAAATTTCCAATTTGAATAACTACAATATAAATTTTCAATATTTATTATTGTTTTTTTTCAAAATATTTTTTCATTGTTGTCTGACAATATTAATCAACGACCAAAAACAACTAAATAATAACTACCAAGAAAAAATCTTAGACAGTAACGTATATTTATTATGTTTAAAATCTATTCTTTTTTTTCTTTTTTTTAAATATTGTTTATAGTAATCTATGTATTTACCCGGTATTTCTTGGGACTATACTAGGTATGCTAACAACAATTTTGCTATTAATTATCCATAAAAAAAAACACATACACAAAAGCAGTATGAATTTCCAAGAACCAAGTTAATTAATTTACTATTACATAACAAATTAATAAATGGCTTCTTTACAATTTTGATTACAATTATTTTTGTCATTATATTCTTATACATAATTGATTTTATTAATATTACTTATATTTTCATTTAATACCTATTATAGTTATTATCTAATAGTATTTTATTTATTTATTTTTATAAAATATATACTTTAATCAATTGTATGTATATGATTATTGTGATTTAACTCTAATTAGTCTAATTATTTATGTAATTTATGTATATGTATAGGGGAAAGTTGTTTAAAAAATGGTAAAAGTCAATTTAGGCATGTTCAAAAAAGTAATGATCTGCATAATGTTGTCTCTCTATTACACGCGTACAACATAGTAAATTGTTGTTCACTAGTTTCAATAGTGTTCTTTTAGTTTTGATATTAGAATGAATTAACTGATTATTTTTCTTTTTTTGTAAAAACCTTATATGTATTCTTTCATTGGTTTTTACAATATTTTAATTTTTGAGTAAATTCCGGGTATGAAATATATTAAATATTTGAAAATGTTCATAATTCATTTAAAAATTAAAACATCATAAAAAGCCAACAAAAGAACACAAAAAATATTCTTACCCAAAAGTTTAATATAATAAATTAATTCATTCTAATATCAAAACTAAAAGCATGCTATTGAAACTATTGGTGAACAAAAATTTTGGTTGTACATGTGTAATATAGGCGGGTGCGACGTTCCCTTACGAAAATATAAAAGGAAGTTATGATAGAAGATGTTACAATAAAAACACTTTAAAATTGAATGAAACTTATTTAATGATACTTGTAGTGGATATAAAGCTTATGGGTAATGAGGAGAAGGTATAGATAAAAATTAAATATTTCCAAAGTATAATTTTATTTATTGTTATTCATGTCTCAATTTGTATGTAGATTAGAATTATATTTGTATGATAACCTTTAATCTATATACATTATAGTGTACATTTTTATCTAAATTTTACTTATTTGTATATTTTGATACTTATTTTAGAATCCTGTAATACCACAACAAATTATTGAAAAACGAGATTATGTCATAAATGAATTGGTTGAAACTGAAAAAAATTATGTTGATGTATTACAAACACTGTTAAAATGCTTTATTAAACCATTAATAAAAATAATGAAAGAAGATGACTTTTGTACAATATTTCAAGGAATAAAAGTAAGATTTATACAGAATCTGAAAAACATTTTTAGTATATTTTTTCATTATTAATATAATGTGTTCAGGAACTTTATGAAATACACAAGGATTTCCATTTGGATTTAATAAAAGCTTGTTCACAATATAGCTCTTTAAGGCTATCTGATGTCTTTCTTAATTGGAAGGATAAATTTCTAGTTTATGCAGATTACTGTGCAAATCTTACCACAGCCCAAGATCGAATACAAGACATTTGTAACCAAAATGAACATATTAATAGAGAAGTTAATGTATGATTAATTAATATATTATAATTATAATTCATAATTAATAGTAGTTATATAGATACTTATTTTTCTAATTTGCTCCTCTATTTTTAGGTATACACCACCTTTAGATACAACATTTTTATAATTAAACTTCTAGTTATTTAATATTTGAAACAAAATAAGTGTTTTATTTAAATTTTTAAAAAAATGTAATTTAGAAAATCAGTAATATTAAATAATTTTTTTTTAGCGATGCCAAGAAGAAGCTAATAATGGAAAATTTAAATTGCGAGACATCTTGTCTGTACCAATGCAAAGGATACTTAAATACCATTTATTATTAGATAAACTAATACATGATACTCCACAGGTATAATTATAAAAATTTATATGTTTAAAAAATATATATATATTAACATTTATATGAGTAAAAAATTAGACACATAAAGATCTTCCGGGATTAGAATGGGCAAAAGAGTGTATGATAGACATAGCTCAATACATAAATGAAGTAAAGAGAGATAGTGATACTTTACAAATCATAAATGACGTTCAGGTAATAATTATTTAAATTCATTATAATTTAAAATGTATAATAATATAAAATACCTATATATCATTGATTAAATATACAAAAAAAAAAAAATATATATATAATGATATTGTATTATTATAAAATGTATAATATAGTTTTATTATATTTAATCAATGTATATACTGTAAGTTTTAATTATTACTATAAAATTATGCTTTTTCAGAAAAGTATTGTTGATTGGGATATTGCTGGAATGTCAGAATTGAAAAACTATGGTCATTTAATTTCTGATGGTGAATTAAAAATAAAAGCTCATAATGATCAAAAATTAAAACCAAGGTAATTTAATGGATTTGAAATATTTACGTAATTTAATTTAATCTTAGTTCGATGTAGTAGTTTATTGTGCATGTTAGTAAATATATGATTTTTAATTATTTTCTTTGCTTGTTAGTAGGTATTTTATTATTTTAATTTTTGTAGATATGTCTTCATTTTTGACCAAGTTGTGTTGATGTGCAAATCAATTAGAGTAAGTTTAATTGGCATCTATGTATTATTTAGATTAAATGTATATATAACTATGCACTTATATTGATTGATAATAATTATTATTGCATACTTCAATTTTTTTTCACAAAATTACCACACTATAAAACTTAAAAATTTTAACAAAAATTAGTTATTCAAACAATACATTTTTACTGCAAATAGTCATTTTTTTTCTTTACTAAATATACTCTATGTTTATTTGACAAAAATTTCTGGGGGGTCCACAGTTTATACTTAATTAAATAATTTATATAAACTATGAGAACTATATACCTATTGCCTTTATCACACATTATATTTAGCCGTTACTTAGAAACCGTCGTCAGAATACACAGAATATCAATTTCTGTACTTATTACTTTACTGTACTGCAGGAATATGTATTTGTTTTTTTCTCTGGTGGGGTCCAGGAGTACTGGCCTCCTTCCGTAAATACGCCACTGATACCCGTAAACTTTATATTGAGATTTTATTATTTCAGAAATTTCAAACTAAAATAATTATATGATTATAATTTTATGATAAAAGTGGGAAATCCTTAGTATAATAAAGTTTGGATGTTTTTAATAAAGTAAGTTTTATTTTTATATATTTAGTTCATTGGTTTCCAGAGTGATCAATATTCTTTTAAGCAATCACTTCTTATATCACAATATCGTCTCGAAGATTATACTAGTCGCAAATTCTTATACAGAGAAAATCGATGGTCCCATCAGTTTCACATGGTTCACAAGTCAGAAAGTACTGTATATACATTTTATGCAAGATCTGAAGAACAAAAGATGAAATGGATGAAGGCTATTCAAGATGCCATGTAAGAAAATTATAATAACACAATTTATTGTAAATAGTAAATAATAAATATAATTTATTTAATTCAATTTTATTAATTAATAATTTTTCTTATGTACTTTAAAATAATAATTAGTTGTCAATGTATTCCAGTTACCTAGGAAAAATTGTATATACTAAGTTTTCAAAACTGAATGCTAAGTGATGCTTGTTTGTTAATTATTTATAAAAATAAAAACTATTTTTAGGGATAATATTGAGCCATCAGTATGCAATTTAACAAGTCACAAATTTGTAATGCAAACATTTGACGTACCAACTGTATGTTATCATTGTTCAAAATACTTAAAAGGCTGTATATTTCAGGTAAACAGTTATTTTATTTTATCGATTTTGTTGTTACTCTTCTAAAAAGTATTTTATTTTTGTAGGGTTACAAATGTGAAGAATGTTTTATCAGCGTTCATAAATCATGCATAACAGATTCAGGCAGGTGTGGTTTAATTAGTCCACAATCTACTACCACTCAAAATACCATGTTTTCAAATCGATTTCCAACAGATAATTCTAGTATCAATCAACGACACAGAGTATGAATCTATATTATTTTACTACTTTTACTAGTAATGGAAATAATCAAATTATTCGATCTTTTGAATTAAATTGATTATATAAGGACTATTTGATTTATCATAAATATAAACATTTGAATTTTGAATGATAAAACAATTTAATGAACATAAATTAATTATTAAAAATTTTAATGTAATAATGAATAAATTATAATTACTTTTTATTTCAGTCACCAGATTGGACAAGGAATTGGTCAGATAATGATACTTTAACAGAACATTTGTGGTGAGTTATATGAAGTATCAGTAACCTTAAACTATTTATTGCAAATCCTAAGACTTTATTTAAATTTTAAATAAAAATGGTTTTTTAAAATATTATTATATTACAAATAACATTAGTAAAAAGTGCAATTGACTGTATTGACTTTTGAATTATAAATAAAGATTATGACCATTTATAACAAAATCATTTTTATTTAGAATTTAACAAATATTTCTTATATAGGAAAAAATTTTAGACCTCTATATTCAAAACTATCACTTTTATTAATAGAAAATACCTTACATTAAAAAATATATTCAAATTATTTAGACATAATACATATGTTTTCTATCTTACACTACCACAATCCATATTCTACAATTATGTTATTGTGGTTTTGATTGAGTTCAGTTACATATACAAATATGTTTTATAAACAGTAATATGGAGAATAATAATATGTTGTATCATATATCTTTACTAAAAATAAAAATACTACAAAATCAGTCAATTACAAATTTATAACCCTTGAAAATATTCAATTGATTCAATAAGAGTAACATTGAGTAGGTATCACAGTTGTATAAGTAAAAACATAGTACATGAATTTTACATACAATTAAAACAGAAAAAAAACAAATTAGAACTGAAGCCCTAAAATATTTTAATACTAATTAATAATTATATTAACTTTAATGGTGTTTTACAAACATTGAAATTCTTAATTATATTTAAAAAAAAGTTAACAACAAATTTGTACGCTATGTTATTATTGATGAAAACTAATTTAATGGATAATAAATAAATGTATTATTTAGGTTTGTTGGAGAAATGGATAGAGATCGAGCAACAAATCTATTGGAAAGTGAATCTGGTGGTACCTATTTAGTAAGAATACGACCTCAAGGACCTACTAGACCAGTAGAAACTGTTTATGCATTAAGTTTAAAGTATACTATTTTACAATTATCCATTATCCATCAAAATTAATAATATATATATTTAATATAATATATGTAATTAATATTTAGATCCAATAACCAAGTAAAACATATGAAAATATGTGAAAGATTAGAAGATGGAATTAGCAGTTTTTATTTATCAGAAAAACGGTTTTTTCCCAACCTTGTAGAATTAGTTAATTTTTATGAACGTAATAGTTTAAGCGAAAATTTTACTGGGTATGTAAATATAACTATAAAAATTATATATGTCTATACTCTGGCCCACGAGAGAGTATCCTTGTTTTGCTAATGCACATGACTGACGGCGGGTTGGCCCCATTGCATACCAAGTAGAGGGGAATGCGGGGAATAAGACGAGTTTTTGTCAGGTGGCAGGATACTCTCTCATGGGCTGGATAATAATTCTACTGACTATTATTTCACAGGTTGGATATAAAATTAAAATGGCCATTTTGTCGAATACTTGCCATTGCCAAGTATAATTTTTCTCCCACTGAATCAAACCAGTTACCATTAAAAGAAGGATGTACATTAAAAATTTTAAGCAAAGAAGGAGATCAAAAAGGATGGTGGAAAGGACAAATAGGAGACAAAGTAATTTACTTTATTATACTAACAATTTTTAATGATTATAAAATATTTTTAAAAAATATATAAATATTTATTTCAATACTTATTTTCAGATTGGTTTTTTTCCAAAAGTGTATGTACAAGAACACTCACAGTATACCTTAAAAATATCAAACCAAATCAGAATTTGATTGAGATGCAACAAACTGATTAATTCTTTTACAACCAGAAGTAGCAAATAAGTTTTCAGGCTCAGGACCAAACGAAACCATCTCCAATATTTCACTAAAAAAGTGAATAATATATTATTAGTATATTTTACAAATAATCAATGCCATATATGCTTATTTATTTTTAGCTGTAATAAGTTTTAAAAATAATGTATCATACATATTAATAATTTCACATCAATTTAATAAATTGAAAATTTATCATTGACATTTAAATTTATTCTGTTGATGGCGAACAATATTTTATTTTAATGCATTAAAGCCTATAAGAAATTTATTTAATTAAATATTTATAATTTTGTAAAGATAAAGTATAAGTCCATAATATAAAATGTTTCGATATGCCAAACATTTATATATAATATATATTATTTTTTAGTCATACTGTAAAAAAAAACTGTCAATACTTATTATTAAGCATTTTATAACTTAAATATAGTACACTTTTTTTGAGATATTTTAATATTAATGGTTCTGTATGGTATATAAATAATAAATATTGTTAAGTACATAAAAAATATATTTAATAAAATGTACTCATTATACAATTACTTTTGAAACTATCGAAGCAAGTAGTAACCAATATTTATAATTATGTTTATACTTTTAGTTTTCATAGCCTAGCTTATTTGTGTTTTATCAATAATTGTTCAAGTTTATGATACATTAAAATATTTAAATACCTATATTATAGTAAAAATGTTTCCCTCTCCTAGTTTATCTATTTAGAGCAATTTTTATACATATATATATATATATAGTGATTAAATATAGATGAAATATGTGTAAATATATAAACTATATTATGCATTTTAAGTAATTTTAATATTTTTAAATATTTATATATAAGCCGCCAGTGGCTAAATTAATAAAATGTAATTAAAAAAATATATAAAAATAAATGATGAATTACAATTTATCATCATTGATTAATGATTACATTACCTTTTCGTAGACGAATCCAAATATTTTTTTAAGTTTTTAAACTCTGCCTCAATACATTTTACCACATGATCTCTTTCGAGTGGTAAAAATGGAACATAATAATCAACAATATGGGAATCTATTAATCCACTCTTCATCAACCCTCCTATTAAAATTAATATATTAATACAATCAACCATTTAAAAATATATCTCTTAAACATCATTTATTTTATTTTAAATTGAGTTTTAAAACCAAAGGTAGGTAACCACTTTGCTTTACATTTGTGTTGAGTATCATTGAGGTGTAAGTCACTGTAATAATTGTAATTAATTTGAATTCATTAATAAGTCTATTTATTATGTGTACATAAATTATGCTTAGTAATTTATTTTATCAAGCAACATTCATTATTACAAAATCTATAAATGTTTTTGAAAATATTTTTTAAGGTGTTAACTTTTTTAAATAACAACATAAGTAGTAGAAAAAGTTTTTGAGAGTATCCCCGTACCACTTAAAAACTTAATAAAGTGGGATACTCTACTCTGCACATTTAAACTTTAAATACTTATAATAACTCATTACAATTTGTCTAAATTTTGATTTTCTTCTTCTTCTGGCATAATCTACTCTACAAGAATTTTTGCCGCCATCACAACTTCAGGCCACTTCTCTCAATCATGGATTATATTTCTCCAATTATTTACTCTTATCCTAATCCTATATGTGATTTTAATGTATTGAAATATGTACTACAAAAAATATAAAATTTAAAGTGAATGTTATCATTCAAAAAGTAAAAAAAACTATATAACTATATAATGATAAAAAATATTTTCAAAACCATTGATGAATTTTCAAATGATGAGTGTTGTTTGATAAAATAATCATTCTATTCATATTATAGATATTATTATTGCTTTTTATAAAAAAAATCTATAAAATCACTCCATAAGGTGATGACAAATACATATTTAAAAAAAAATATTGTAAAACCAATAAATTCATAGGTTTGCTCATAAACCAAAAATATAAATAATTTTAATGCATATTTTATTTTTTACATTATCAATAATATGGCTGCATAGTATATTTCTACGCTTTTAATAATTTAATTAAGTCTTTTCATAAATATTATAAATACATTTTTCTATAATCAACTATTTAATTCTGCAATGCATACTTGAAATACAATAAATTCACATTTATTTTAATTGAAATAAATAAATAAATTTGAATTTATTTAAATTTTATTGAGTTTAACTTTCATAAATGATAATTTTAAGTTTTACCTTTTTCATTAAAAGCAGATTTTTGTAAAATAGTATCAAAATCTTGAATTCTCATGGACTCTCTAGAAATTCCTTTACTCCAAAGATCCAAGTACTTAGTGACAATAGCTTTACCTCCTGCATTAGTTAAAAATATAAAAATAGAATTCCTGTAATATTAATAAAAAAAAAAAAAAACGATTAGTTTATTTTTTTTTTTTTATCATTATCTAATTTAAATCATATAAAAATTTTAAGTTTAATCATATGACTCGTGTGTATTTTAATTACGTAACCTAATGAATTAGATGTTTTAAAAAAAAAAAAAAATCTTCAATAAATTGTTTTATACCTAACTATATTTTTACCATTGCTATACAATTTCCTCTAAAATATTAATTTTTTGAATTTATCTATATTCTATAGCATTACACCATATATAACAACTAATTAATTAATTACCTAGAATCAACTGACACATCATTGTTTTCAAGAATAGGTATTAGTACGTCTAATATACCCATAGGTATATAATGTGTTTCATCAAAAACAAATACATTTGTGTCACATGATTTTATTGTGGATTTCACATCATAATAAAGTTTTTCCTGGAACATTAATAAATATTAAATATACATTTTGAATATTAAATAAAGTTGAAATAATCCAATTTCATCATAAAGTGAACTTTTGATTTTCATAAAAAATATAATAGTTTACTATTTTATTTATAAAACACATTAAGGATATAGGTACCTATTTAAAGAAAATAATTACCTTGTAAACATTAATTTGAGATTGATAAATAAAATCAGATCTTCCATGTATAACATGAAACCGTAATTTTCTTACTGCTTCTGAAGTGAACATATGACTAGCAATTAATTCTGTTAAAAAATTTTTACCAGAACCAGTCCAACCTTGAAAGCACATTACTAATGGTTTTTTGTTAGATTTGCTACGTTGCAAATTACCTTCCAAAGCAGATAATACAATTTTTGTTGCAATATGTTGCCCAAAAAAACTTTTTTTTATGGCACTTTCTAACTCTGTATAAGGAATAATGTAAGATTATAATATAAATTTATAAATTAAATACACTTAATAAATAAATAAGTGATTTTTTTTTAGGTGAAATCTTAATATTTTAAAGCAAAAAACAATAGATTTATCAATCTATGGAATTATTAAAAGATTAAATAAATGATAATAATTTATATTGTATATAATTATAATATCTATGCATTCATTGAATTATAATCATAATTCTAAGTTACAACCAATCCCAAACTAAAACAACAGAAAGAATCACAGAATTCAATGAATTCGAAAATTACTATTGGTCAGAAATTTCAATACTTAGGTATATAATTTAATCATAGTTAAACTTTTTAACAATCATTAGCTAACTTTGAAGTTACATGAGATATTAAAATACTTAGAAGAATAATACACTAAAAACTAATTTTATATAAGAAAAAAGTTAAAATCTGTATAGGTAGTTTTTTATTTTAAGTTGTAAAAAAATTATTTAAATTTACTTTACCTGTAATTTTATATGTTTTCGGACATCTGCCAAAAATAGGGAATATGTTAGGCATTGTAAAATTTGATTTATTATAAAAGTATCCTGTCACAAAAGCTCCTACAACAAAAGTTCCTGTAATTGGATCTACTAATCCATAAACAGCTGTAGATTTAAAAAAAAATAAGCAACTTAAGATATAAAAAGAAAAATATTTGCCATATAACATGGTGCACCAATTTTTATTTTAAATTATGTTAATTATAACTTTTTACGTAAAATACTTGTTGACTGTTTGTTAGAAAATAAATTAAATAATTTAAAAAAATATAATTGATTAGTAAAAAGTAAATGATTAGTAACTACAACTTTAAACACAACCAATTACAGTAGGTACTTATTATAACAATAAATACTTCTGTACTAATAAACTGGTCAATTTTAAATTGTATTAATAATATTTATTTACTTAATATTTTAATAACATTAATATTAATAAATAATAATGATAAACAACAAATTTAAAATTTACACCGACTACAATGAAGTTAGCAGCGAAAATAAAACACAGATACTATTATTCTGTGATATTATATAAGAATTAGCAACGTGTATTGATATCAATA
>VUJU01001419.1:0-57642 GCA_009835225.1 Aphis craccivora | reverse complement strand
AACTGGCAACCAAATTAAATAACTAGAACAGCTGGAACATTGACCATTAGCGCTTGCGACATGATGTGTACTGATATAGAAACAGAATTACGCCACCGCCAGCACGGCATTTGAGCTTATAGGCTTTAGTCACTATTATATTCAAGCGCTAGTGGAGAATTTTCCAGCTGTTTTTAATAGTGATTTCAGTGGACACTTTACATGATTCGTCGGGCAACCATACTATCTTAAATCGTGCTTAAGAATAAAGAAAGAAATAGAAAAGAAAAGAAATAAGAATAGACTAGTATCATAGCAACGATTTTTCTTAAACCGTGATAACTCGTGATAAAATATTTCGTTAACCGGTAACCACGTGTTTTTGTGGAAGTTACAAACACAAAACAGATTACAGAAGCAATATTATTACCGACTGAATATCAGACATGAGACATGCATATTGTTCATCTCTAAAATAATTCAACGTATTATTACTTTAGGATACTTTTTAAAATAGATCGATTAAGAGTAAAAATTAAACAGTAAACATTGTTTTAATAAACAGTAAAAACTGCAAGTTCGCAAGCGTATACGATGAATTTAAATCCTGTATCAGATTGTGAAAAACTCTTCATATTGGAAGCAGCATCTCAAAAAATCGTGAGTTCATTATTATTTACCTTTTTGAAGTTTTGTTTCACATTTTTATCATTTAGTTGAGTATGTCTTTTTAAATTAAATTAAATTTTTTTTTTAAATATTTTGTTTCAGCGTCTTGATGGTCGTAAAAGAGATGAATATAGACCATTAAAAATTGAATTTGGATTGGACTGGGGTAATTGTCTAGTAACACTTGGTTGTACACGTGTCTTTGCTCAAGTTAGCTGTGAAATATATCAACCTAATAATAGTCGTCCAAATGAAGGTGTACTACAAATATCTGCTGAATTAGCAGGAGATGACAAGCTTAATGATCTAACTAAAATAAATCAAGTTTTAGAAAGATTTTATAAAGATTCAAAATGTATAGATCTTGAAGCATTATGTATTTTTGCTGAGGAAAAAGTATGATCATTTTTTTTTTTATTATTCTTTGAAATTAAATTAATTGTATAAAATAGATATCAATTATAAAAATGTATAAAATTAACATGCTTAGAAAGTAGCAGCGACAAAATAATAACAAAGATTTTTTTGAATGTTTAGATTCAAATATACTTTTAACTACAATAAATACATACATTTATCAGTATAAAAATGTATTATTGATAATTGTGTTAGGCAATAATTCTATTAAATTTAACGTTATATAATTTATTTAAAACAGAATAAATATAAGTAAAATAATTTAATTCAGAAACTTTAAAAATTAATTAAAACACTTAGGTATTAGTTTTTTTGTACTGGGGATTAATTTTTTCAAAGAATAATTAATAAATATATATTAGTATGTACTTAAATCAATTTATAAATATTTTTAGGTGTGGAAAATCAAAGTAGATTTAAGTGTTTTGAATATGGATGGTAATACTTTAGGATGTTGTTCAATTGCAACTTTAGCAGCGTTAATGCATTTTCGGCATCCTGATGTTATGTCAACTGGAGAAAAAGTAATTGTCTATTCTAGTTCAGAGAGAGATCCTATACCACTATCACTTCATCATCATCCAGTAATTGTAAATTTTGCAATTTTTGAAAAATAGTATGTTTTTCTTTTGTGCTATTCATAGTTTTTTTTATTATTAATATTCAGATTTGATTTTAGCGATTTTATTATTTTGGATCCATCTCTTTTGGAAGACAAAGTCTGCGATAACAAATTGTCTATCTGTTTTAACAACCACAGAGAAATGTGTGGTGTTGATATTGAAGGATGTGCTTCTTTAAGTCAGGATCTTCTTATGAACTGTTCTAATCAGGCAGCTTCCATGGCTATTAAACTTGTAGATAAAATAAAATCAGCTATAAAAATCGATATTGAAAATCGGTAAGATTAATGATAATTAAAATGTTTTGATTTAACTACTTAGGACCGTTCCTTCAATGTCCGGTTAAGGCTAACCGGTAGAATTCTATTGGTAAACTTTACTCATGATAAATTCTTCCAGTTAGCGTTATCAGGTGCTAACCGAACATTTTAAGAACGGCACTTGAACTTTAAATTATAATATTATAGTAGGGTGTTATCAACATATCTTAACAATACTATGTGGTCTTATTACAATACATATGTAACAGGTTTTGTTATCAAATGATTAGTCAATTGAACTAGACTAGTATCTAATCTTTGCATTTGATTATATTTATTATTTTTGTTTTAGCAGTTCCAATAAATCAGTTAAAGGTCTAGAACCAGCTGTTTCTGAAGATAATGGTCTAAAATTATGTTTGTCTGATAAATTCAATTTTATCGGTCCATCCAATCAAGAAAATAAATTAGAAGAAACTGATGGTATAGCATTTTATTTATTTATTTTTTTAGGAAACAACAGTTGACAGTCTTAACTGAAAGTGTATGGCTCTAAAACTTATTTTAAAATAATAATAAAATGATAAATTTTTTTATAATATTTTACTTGTAAATTTAATATATTTTGTTATAATATCATAGTAAAATTTTAATTTACTTTTCTTGAAGATTAATTGAATGACTTTGGAGTTATTAGATTTATGTTTGTTTAAAATGTTGACTAAATAAAATAATTTTTATATTATAAAAATAAGAACAATTGTAGACTTGTAATAATGATATAAATACAAAATACTGAAAATTTTATTTACAATAAAATTTGAATGTAATTATGACTGATTTTTTTAATAACCGTAATACACTTTATTATTTGAATATCAATCTAAAGATTTAAATATTGTTGAAAAAAGAAAATATATACTTATAAGTATTAGAATATAAAACTATTGTTGTAAAGTTACAAAACAATATAGATTTTTTATATGTATCGAACTTCTTTATTTATGTATTAAATATAACTGATATGCATTTTAAAATATTTTTGTGTTGTAGAAAAAATGGTTGTTGATCAAGAAGTGGTTAAGATTACTGATGGAACTGCATTCACAACTTCTCATAATAATTTACATCAAATAAATGATGTAAAACAAAATGAACAAAATGATGATTTAATTGTAATTGATCCTGAAAGTAGTGAATCATCATCAAGTGATGAGAGTGTTGAAGTTGTTAGTCATTATAAATTAGAAGATATTAGACCTGTTATTGGCAACTATGGTAAGTATTTTGGGTATCTCTATCCAACATAGAACAAACAGCAGCCTGACAATAATTGTTTTTTCTGTGAATCCCCACATGACACCCTTCAATAGTGGAACTAGTCTTGATCTCTTATTAGATAGATTGTAAACAAGTTAAAGTATAAAAACTGTAAATTGAATTAAGTTAAGATTGCTTTTTTTTTTAAAAGTTGCATTGGCCTATTAGTATGTACTAGTGAAGTATTATTTATATCAATAGATTTTCATGAGAACAAAATGGAAATATATTATCCCACAATGGCATTACTAAAACTGAAAAGTACCTTAATTTTTATTAGTTATTACTTATTAGTTTATACTCAATAGTCAATATTATCATTAAAGACCGGATTTATATGTTTTTACATATTGTTACTGGGTCTATGCAGTCATACGAGAGTAAAAAATGTGGACGATTCGTTCAATTCTGAGTTCGTAGAAAAAAGTTTTTTTGCATATTTGAGAATATTTCATAGGTTAGAGAATATTAATTCCATTTAGCATATTTTAGAATATTTAGTAAACTGTGAGAACAAATATTTATTTATTATTAATTTTAATATTACGGTACTGGAAAAATTGCTTTTGAACATATTATACACTTTTTTTTTATCATTGTTACAAAAAAAAACATATTATTATTTGTTAATTCTATATTAAAATTAAAATAATTTTTCAAGTTTCTTTTTTATTCTTCAGAAAGTAAATATTTTCCATTACATACAACAAAGGAATATTGTTTTTTTATACATGATATATTATATACCTATATAGTAAATTGTTATTTTAAATGTTGAGTGTTATTTTTGAATTTAAAAAAAAAAAAAATGGAAAAATGCATATTAAAGCATATATTGATATTCATTGATTATTTTTTCATATTTTTAAGATTTTTAAGAGAATATAATGAGAATTTTTGAAGATTTTTTTAGAGAATATTAGCATCATATTTAAGGTATTTTAAGAGAATATAAATCCGGTCTTTAATTATCATTGTTTAAGGAATTTAAATCTCTAAGTTTAATATTTTTAAATAATTTGAATTAATAAATTTATTTGTATATTGTTTTAGTTGTTTCCGATGATGAAAATAGTGACACAGGTACTATCATTTTGGATTAAACAAGTTAACAAATATTTAACTATGTGTAAAAATTTTATTTTGTATATTATTAAACTGTATTTTATGTATATTTTTTAAATTATTTAACTAAATAATTTACCTGTATTAAATACCTATTTAAATGTTTATATTTTAAAATCAGTATCTTCAGTAGTATATATTATAATGGTGTAATATATTGTATTAATTATTAAATGTAGTATAGGTTTTGGGTGAGTGGTGACTCATCACTATAACTAAGTTACTTTTTTTAGTTACACCATAGTGATTTAGTTTTTATTTTTAATAACTCAAAAGTTAGAGGGTTAATAACTTAAAAGCAACTGAAAAATATTATTTTAAACACAAATTTTAGGTTTAGCAAAAATGTCAAAATTAATTTGTTTGACTTTCAACTCAAATATTGACTATTATTAGACAACAGATTGTTGTACTAATAAACATATTTATTTATTTCATAATGTCCATAGCTATGATTGATGATATACATATTTTATATTTATATATATTATTATGTCTTGATTTTGGACGAAGCTATGATCCGGAACTGCCATTACTCCAACCTAGGTTTGTTCTTATTACAATACAATACTTAACCTATTACCTATAGACAATAAAATATCGAATACCTTTTTAATCTTTAATAGAAAAGATACAAAAATGAATATTTACTTAAAACAATTTATTTATAACTTTTAAAATCATTCAAACTATCTGATTAATGAGTAATTCATATGACTTGATACAAAATTTGCTTGTGAAAAGCTATAACTTTTTTTTTTTAATTGGATAATTCGGGTTTGACTTTGTCGACGAATGTTATAATTTATTACGGCAGCTAAATTAGCAACAGCAAACTTAAATCGTGAAATATTTAATTTATTATTTAAGAATTAATGTGACCGTCTGAGCGACAAGTGTAAGTGCAGTACCATTGATTTTATGATATATATTATAAAATCAATGGTAGTACTATTTAGTATATTAATTTATTAATATTGACAACATAAATATCCCGTGCAATGCACCTGTATTGTCGTTGTGGTAATTTAAGTGCAATGGACGCACGCGATAATATGGTGTGTTTCGTGAAACCTGTCGCGGTCACACCGCCTACACAACGCGCCCATGATTGTTGTCTGCACTGTAACCATGTGTGTGACCATTTTGTGCGGCCGCCGACTACTGTTTTTGTTCGTCGCTCTTGTTGTTGGACCGTCTGCTGCCCGTGTATCGACTGTAGAGTGCAAGTACACTGCGAGTTGCCTGTTCCGCGATTCCTGGGCAAATTGCCTACTCATTCTCTATTGTTCTGCCCGCACTCGGTCACGTTTAGCGTGGTCGCTTAACGAAAGTGTTTTTTTTTTCCAACAGTCATTTTTTACTACCGTCGTCGGCGTACGTTTGCTGCGCGACAAGACGGATCCGTCTGCACGTATCATAGACTACACGGTGTGCGGTGCGGTTTCAACCCGCATAATCTTGGCAACAGATTCATGAATCGCTGGTGAGTAATATTAAATGCGGACAAAAAAGATAGTCGCGCGCTCCGTCGTTGTTTACCCGACGGCTGAATTTATCAATAATCGCCCAAGGTCACGCGCAGTATTTCACGAACGGACCCGATTCTTATTTTCTCCCCGTCATGCCGGCGTCCCGTTCGCAAAAAAAACCAAAAAAAAAAAACAATAAGTAATAAACTTTTCTGTTGTTTACATTCTAACGTCAACCCCTCTCCGCCACTCACGGCCGGAGCCCTTCCACCGCCCGCGCGCCCTTGTCGTCGCACGATCACATCACAAACATTTCGGTATGTTTCAGGCTAAATGAACCTCTCAAATTCTGATCTGAACGAACGCTTGTACTTTATCAACTTTAACCAAGACAGCACGTAAGTAAACGTTTCTTTCAAGTATAAAACCGCGCGACTTTGCGCCGCTGCTTAACGTCTGCCGCGCGCCCGCTGTGCTTACTTTTGTCGTTGCGTCCCAACAGACGTTTCCTGTTATACCACCACGATTAACACATTCTGTTACTGTAACGGCTAATGATGCATTATTTATATTTTTGTCTGGTACAATGTAAGAGATTATAAGATACAAATGTACATTGTAAATGCGTTTTTTAAAGACCGTTGTGCGTTATATTCTGTAGGTATTGTTTGTATAATTATAACATGCAAAGTGTATAGTTCACACGAATTATCCGTTTTGTGACCATTAATGACTATTTGCTTAAGTTTTAAATTTCATTAAACTGACATTAATTGATGTCAACTCGCTGCTACTAAGTAGGTTATTGTATTTTTAATGTTATATAGGTATATGTTTTGTCATAGTAAATAGTGTTAGGTAAATCTATTTGCTTTAGGTTGATAATTGTTAGTAAATAATAGGTGTATTGAAAAAATGTATTTCATTATAGTAGGTACCCATGTTGTGATTTTGGTAGGATTTAATATTTATTATTTTCATTAAAATTATTAATACCACAAAATATTAATTTGAATTTAAATTTAAAAAGTTGTGATACAAATAATTGCAACTATATTAATACCCTATTGATTTTGTTTACAATATATAATAACTAAAAATTTGAGTTTGTCTTGCAGAGTTATTTATACATACCTACTTATTACTTATTTTTTAGTATTATAATCTATCATATGATTGTATTATAAGAGTTTTAGTTCATTTAAAATTTTTAACTATACCTAGGTACAACTATAGTTAAGATGGTACTACACATAATTTTTATGTGACATAAATTAGGTAAATAAGTTTTTTATTTAAATACATTTTAAATATTATAATAACAATTTTACATAATGCTACTTTGAATATTAATCCATAATACATTTGCGGTTAATGTATACTGTTTCATTCAAGCATAAAATAATAGTGTTACCATAGATACTTAAATTAAATATTGTTTCCATTATTTTTTATAGGTACATTATTTTATCACATTATTATGTTCATTTTTTGTTAATTAATTTAAAAATAATAGTTGTAAGTGAAGTGATTGGATGTTGACTATTTATTTATCTTATCTAAGCTATTGAATAATAAATTAAAGATTAGCATAAGCTGCTAATATATTCATTAGCCTTTGAAATAGAAAGTCTGTTCATTTTACATGTTAACAATATCAATTTTTTAAGTGTATAGCCATATAGGTAAATTAAAATATTTTATATACCTTTATAAAATACTACATACATAATTTTTATGAGTTTAATATTATATACCTACTTGAATTTTACCAATTAAAATAATCGTTCTTTAAAAGTTAAATTTATTTATTTTGCTAAAATATATTATTTTTTGACTTATAAATTTAGTTTAGCTACTCAAGTTTTTTATATATCTAATAAATTTATATTTAACCCAATTATTTTATTAAGTAGGTACTTGCAATTTTATAATTCTTGAGTTTAATAAATTAAATTAGTCAATGCAATCACACTTACATCTTAAACTCCAATTTATTGAGTGAATGTTCCTAATATAGGTATTAATGAGTATTAATCTTAAAGAAAATTATATATATATATAATATAATAATATATTTGATTATAATTATTAAGTAAAATAAATTTAATTACGATATTTTTTTATTTATATTTAAAAGTTCACATTTTTATATTTCCTTAAGCTTTAATTTGAGTTGAGTTGTATTATTGTATCCAATTAATTTAAATTTAAATATTAAATATTAAAAATAAAAATATTGTAGGCAATTTATTATTGTTACTTTAGGGGTGTGTTTATTAAAAGTTAATTTGTTTGTAAAAAACTTATTCAAAAATATGCCACGTAACCATGATAACAAATATTAAAACTGTTATATTTATTATTATTATTGAATAAAAATATACAGGCCATATAAATTTGTATTGCATTTATAAGGCTGTTAGTTTTTGTTTTTTTTTTTTTTTTTAATTAAAAACTTCTTTTTTTTCATTTTTTATGCTACTTTTTATTACAATAGAATAATATAAAATTAACGTTAACTTATTGCTGATAGAAATTTCATCAAAAATATTATACACTACAAGGTAATATTATTAATACGGGTACCTAATGATTTCAGTAAATTATCAAATTAGTGAAAGTAATTAAACATTTTTCACTTGAGTTTAATCTAGAGATATTAAAATTGTGATAAGTTATTTTTCGAAATTATATATATTTTTTTTAAATTTTAATAAACATGTTTTTGTGGTTTCAAGTTTTTTTGAAAAATATGATTTTGGATAAGTATTTAATTAGTGCCAAGTTTTCGGTTGTTATCAAATCTACGTAAAAATTATTATTCACTTCATCGTTATTACTGAGAATATTCCAGGTAAACAACAGTTTAAGTACCTATTTTTATTTTTTTTATAGAACTTTATCTTACATTTAACCAATAAGAAATAAATAAATAAAACTGTTAGAATTTTTGTTACATTTTTAGTATTTAATATCTGTGAGGCAAAGCTGATCAACAACAATAGTACAACTATTAGTTAACTCTTGATTAAAACTGAAGTGAAAAATACAATAATATATTGTTAATTATAACGTCATTTTATTTCAGAATTTTTTAACATTTATTTAATATGATTTTTAATTTAGAACTGTGAAAAGTCATTTTAAGGAAGTTTAGTTACCATGGTTTTGTGTCATAATCAATAAAGTTCAGTAGCTCTTATCATATTTCATATACTATTCCCTCCACAGTTGAATGTATCTGTATTAATTTAATAGTTTTGTTTTATATCTTGTTGATCAACTTCTGGCCTAAAATTTAGTTATATAAATATTAAAATATGTATCATGCATCAACAAATAATATAGCCTTGCTTTGTTATAATGAATAACATTATATTTTACTATGTATTTAACTTTATCTTTAGATGTTTTATTTTTTTTTAATATATTTGAATATTTACAACTAAGTTTATTTTCGGGTTTTTTTATTGAAATAATTTAATTTTTATTCATTTTCAGATAAAAATGGAGGTTGAACTGGATCAAGATTTGCTGTATACTGCTCTTCAATTTCATGGGCCAAAATTACAAGAAGCACTAAAAAGTGAATATGGCGATGTCGGAGAATTTACTGGACTTTCTACCCTAAGTTTTCCAGCCTATGCAAATGGACATAGTATATCTAATGATTTGGATAATGAAAAACAGTTGAAACTCCATAAGTTTATTGCAAATAATTCAAAGGCATTTTTTAATGTCGAGTTGTTGGCTAACAATAAGCAAAAACAATGTGAAGACTTTGAAATAAACTCATTTACTGTAATGCCACCGTATGAAGCATTCGGATATACCAATAAAGAGATGAAGTTTAAACATTTCTTAAACGAACTCTCTGAAGGCGAAATCATAATTACCTCAATATCTTCAAAAAATATCTCTGGATTAATTTTAAAGGTATTATGCACTTATTCTGAGCCTATAAGGTGTGTTTCTGATATTAATGTTCGTGGTTTTTGTCAAGCATCTCTTCCTGGTCTTAGTATTGGAGACAATTTGTGCTGTGAAGTATTAGAAGTAGTACCCGAAGCTTGCAAATTAGTTTGTGGAATAAAAGGAGTTAAATGCCATAAGAAGTATAAAGATTTGCTTGGCTTATTTAATATGGAAAATTGCCCTCAAACATTTAAATTGTTTCATGCTGGTAAATATGATGATTCATATGACTCAATGTTACAAAAATCTACGGGATTTAAAAATCCATCAAATATTTGTAATTTGGAGTTAATAACAGGTTTGTCCGATGATAGATATTCAATTATACCTTCTTTGTCAGGAAGCTTCCCAGAAAAAGAAACTGCATTAGAACTTCGTAAAGTTCAGTCTGCTCAATGGGCTATTCAAAGTGTTTCCGATGGAATTAAATATTTTAAAGCTGGACAACACTCTGAAGCATTTTTATGCTTAAATAAGGCATTGACAATAGACTCTTTAAATGTTGAAGCTTATGTAGCTAGAGGTGCTTTATATGCCAATCTAAGCCGTTTTCAAAAAGCAATTGAAGATCTAAAATCTGCCTTAAAAATTAATCCGAAACATGTTAATGGTCGTAAGTATCTTGGTGAAACTCTAATGGGGTATGCTAGAACATTGGAGTCACAAAATAAATTAGAAGATGCATTACAATATTATGAAGAATGCTTACTTATAATACCTGATCATGACGAAGCAAAAGCATCTATTGAATATCTCAAAACAAACCTTTTAGTTGGAAAACCAATGTCTATGAATACACATGACAGTTTCTCAAGAAATAAAATTGATACTGATTTAGAAAAATCAGCAAGTAGTAGCAGCAGTTCTAATCATAGCAACAGCAGCTCAAGTGATAGTTCAAGTTCAGGAAGTTCTTCAGACGAAGAAAGTAATAGTTCCTCGGATAGTGATTCTGATCACACGTCTTCTTCTGATAGTTCAAGTGATGGTTCATCTGGTAATGATTCACAAAAAGTAGATAATAAAGAGAGATCTTTATCACCATTTAGTAAGCGCTTGGCAATGATGGATGGAAGTAGTACAAATGGAGGCGGATTACCTTGTAATCCGTCATTTATTGCACCAGAAAATTCTCAATCGCAGCAATTGGGTACAGAAAAAGAAAGTGATATTGAAGAAAGAATCCAAAAGTTAATACTATTAAGTCAATCAAATAAAATAAAGAAAAGTAAACAAATTGGAATTAATATTCAAAAATTATTACAAGATGCTTATGCCTTAAAAAATGAAGAAAAAAAGGCAGATAAAAAACTCAAAAAATCTAAAGATAAAAAGAAATCTCATAAACACAAGAAAAAAGATTCTAAAGGTAAGCAGAAAAATGCAAAGGATCATCAGGAACATCATCATAAAAAAAATAAATCCAAAAAACACAAATTCATTGAACAATCATTTGATAACGAACAGCAAGTTATCCAAAAATCCAGTCTCCCTGATCCGGAGAGTGTTAAATCAAATTTATCAAGTTTAAAAGAAGGCAGCATATTCTTTAAAAAGTATGTAAAACAAGATAAACCCTCTAATGATCAAAATGTTATTGATAAGGATAATGAACAACCAGATATGTTTAAAGCAAATGAAGTCGTAGAAATGCCAAATACTTATAAATATGATGAAGATCCATCATTGATTCCAACACCTAAATTTAAAATGCAATTACCTACTACAACTACAACTTATGCTAAGGTCAAGAAGAAGGAACCTATTGATTATTTACCTGCTTACAACTTTAACAACCACATATTGCCTGCTAATCATGAGTTAATTAGAACACAGTCATCAAATAATAATGATACTAATAATACAGAGCACGCATCTCCTACTTTGTATGATACAAACAACAAAGGATATTTCAATCTACCTCCATCAACTCATCCAGTCTCTGAAAATAATATTAATAATATGGAGTTTCAACAAAAGCAATCATATTTAAGTCCTAACAAGCAAAGATCGCGTAGCCGATCAGTATCTAAGAGACGCATAAATTATTCAAGAAGTAGAAGTTCTGGAAATCGTTCAAGTCAGTCTCCATTTAAAAAGAAGCCCAAAGAGACATCAAAGTCAAAATCTAGGAGTCGTTCTGGATCATATCCTCGTCATAGACGTTATTCTTCTTCACGTTCAAATCGTTCCCGTTCATCTTCGCGTTCATACTCTCGTTCGCGTTCACGTTCTCGTTCCATGCATCATCGTAATCGCATGCCATATTACAATAATCGTAACCGTGGTACCTACTATAAACCACGTTTTCAAAATCAAAATCATCATAATCGTGGTTTTCAGAATCGTGGTTTCCAACATCGTGGAGGATATGTCCATCGTCAAAACTATAACAACTATAATAATAACTGGAATAATAGAGGTCAAAGAGGTGGTGGAAGGCAACGATTCTTCCATTACAGACCTAGACAATATGATAGAAATCGACACTATGATAGGCGCAGTTACTCTGGTTCACCAAATCGCCGTAGTCGTAGTCGTAGTAAGAGTCGTAGTGGATCCAAAAATTCCACAAAAGAATATAGAAAACGTTATTCTGGTAGTGGTGAAGATCAACACCATATTGCTAATAATAAGCCCAAAACTCCACCAGAACCAACTATTGAAACCAATAAATGGCAACTTGATAGCAATGATAATGGTAATAGAAATTCACAAGACCACGATGAAGGATCCATTGAATAAAATTACAAAGCTGACAATTTAATTATATTCGATGGTTTACTTATTTTACACAAACATTCACTAGACATATTTTTATTTATGTTTTAAATTATATCTCTTTTTTTTTTTTATAATATTTTCACAATTAATTAAATAGCCACTTATGAAAACCTTATTTAAAACTAAGATTTTTGTAATTGAATACTACAATTTTAGATTTTTGATTTGCTTTAATATACATATAAGTTAATTTTGAGCTTTTATAATAGTTTGCTTTCATTTAAACTCATATTATAAATTAATAATTAAATTTATACTTACATTTTAGTAGACACTTCAAATTTGTATAAGAACATCAGTGTTTAAAATATATTTTATTAATTCATAAAAAAAAAGATGGACTGTATTTCATATATTTAATAAAAAAAGATTAGAATTTAGTTAAAATGTTTTCTCTTATTTGTTCAGAGAACACATTCTGTACCATCCTAAATACTATTTATTTTAATCAAGTTCTAAAAAATAAAATTAATATAAATTAAATAATTATTGAAATTTATGAACTATAGTACAAAATTAATAAAATTAATATTAGTTTTTATTAGCGTTATAATATCTTAGTATTTGTGTTGTTTGTGTGGGGTATTTCATCTTTGTATTAAGACTATTTTTAATAATATAAAAACTTTTTAAAATACTCAATTTTCTATTATCTTTATTTACCTTTACCTTGTTAGTTGAAACATCATTGAACATAAATTATTTTCAATTTTGATTTTTTTTCTGAAGTTACTACCTATTATTTTTGTAAATATTATAACAAATTGAAAAGTGCAAGTTAAACTATTCATAACTAATTACAAATAGTCAACTCATATTTCATAGTTGACATTATTTTTGTTAAGACTGTGATATGAATGTTTGTATGATAATTATAACAAAATTAATAGTGTCATAAATTCATATTTTATAGATAATATGTATCAAAGAAAATATTTATTTATGATTATTATATAAAGTTCAGTGGTGTTTTGTAGCCAAGTTTTTGAGCGCTCTGAAACCAACTAAATTGTGTGTGTCTTCTATGGTGTTTAGTGTTTATATTTAGCACTCAACAATATTAATATTTTGTCATTATTATTATTTATCAGTTATAATTATAGTTATTTTATTTATGATCCCACCTGCCCACTAAGTAACCAATAATCTAATTTAGCATTCAGGGGGTGTATCCTCTATCAAGGTAGCTACGCTAGTCGTATTGCTAATATTTAGATATATATTTTATGTTTAATGTTACACTATACATTATTTAAAAGTAGAAAAATGTTTAAAGAATATAATTACTAATTGACATATTTAATTACCTTGTTTTTTATTTTTGTACAGAATTGTATTCCAAGTACTTTAAGTACTCTCTACCTATATTGTTACTTATTGGTGATAAACCTATTATGATTTATAATCTATGAGTACCTAGGTTTTATTAATTTATTACAATATCATGCATTAAATTTAATGTGGGAGGCTGAGAATCTCATTTAAATGAAAAGATTGTTTTTAACAAATATTTGGTATTGTTTAAATAGGTCAAACTAAAATATTAAATAAAATTAATAATAATTGAAATAAATAAAGTCTTGTTTGTAAAATGGTTTTGTAATATAATTTATTGAAACGCCCTAACCAATTAATGTATGTTTACAGTGACAAATTTGTTTGAACAACTTTTTAATCGGATTGGTAAATGAAATAAAGTTACAACTGCATTCCATTGTTATATATCATACACTTAACAGTCAACAGAGGTAAACAATTAATGACTGATTGCATATTATATTTATTGATAATAGATATGCCCAGATTTAAATTTTTGAGGCCCCAATAAGAAACAAAAAAAGAGTTATTTTTAATTGTATTTTTATATTAAATATAACTCATATTCAATATAAAACAATTTCTTAGTTTTTGTTAGGTGTTTGGTTTAAGACCAAGCTCAATAATTTTGTCAGATTTTTGGAAAGCTTAAAACAATTTGCAGCAAGGGGGTCAATTTCCAACATAATACTGTTAATCATAGTTATAATTTTGTCGATCCGAACACAAGGGCACACATCCAAAACATCGATAGGTTGTGAAGTTCTGCTAAATGGAGAAATAAAAAGGGTTGTGGAATGAAAAGACATTTTCTGGAACCGTATCTGGCAGAATTTATGTGGAGAACACGTCTTGGGAAACAAAATGCATTTGAAACTATCTTAAATATATTATATCTTAGTTCTGGCCTCCATTCTAATTATGATAAAATATTTATTATGTTTGTATTTTTTTAGTTCATAATATTATAATACATTTATTTTTAATAATATACATAATATATTTATTATAATGTTTATTTTATTTATGGTGAGATGATAACAAACAAGTACCCAATATTTTATAATAATTATAATATTATAAATACACTGTAAAATATTAGTGGCTTTCTAATATCTCAAGAAGTCTTGTGTCCCCTTCCTCTTGTTGTTGATTCATAATAGCCGATAGGTTTAAAATTTAATTGTATTAATTGTGTAACCGATTACTTATCGAGTAAATAACTACTGTGCATCTACGATTCTTATCTATTTTAAAATTCAACTGATCATACTAATTTCCTAATCAAATTAAAAAGAAATATATATAATAGTATAGTATTATAGTTTAATATTTTGAAGTAGATACCTACATGTATATTTTATAAACATATAACATTTTAGTTGAACTAAAATCTGTATTAAAAAAAATTGACCGTGAAAATTAGTGTTGCCAGATCACACACCTCGTGCAGTATAACAATTTATGATATAATATACTTAATACACACGAATGTGCAATTATGTATATTATGAAACAAATGGACACGGCAAAACTACGCGTCGTTAGTCGAGCGACTGGGGAGTGCGTGCGTTTTGCTCGATAATTAAAATAATATAAGCAGCAGCAGCAGCTGTTCGCCCATTTTTAAACGTCAAGGCGGTCCGGTCCCGTCGATTAGCGGTGGCACCGCGTTCAAAATAAATTACACGTTCCACGTTCGGTAACGTCTTAACCAGGTCATGGTTGGAGGTCAAGTTTTGCGCGCCAATGCATCGTCGTCGGGCGAAAGTGATTCTCCGCTCCGGCATCATATCATAATAATAATATGACAGCCACAACAACAACGACAAACACACACATCACACCGTTCGGCGATGTTGTCGGTATTCCTTCGAAATTCCAACAGTCAGTCGTCACTTGCTCGGGCGGACTGCGTTTTTTATTAGTCGTGACGGAAAAAATCGTCCCAAACGGACTGTTGCGCCGAAATTTTTGTGCATTTTTCTAATATCGCGTTATACGACGTCGTAACGTAACGCTCTCGTCCCCACCAACTCTGCCGCCGTCATATCTCTATACGTGGCACGGTTCCGAACTTCGGTCCTCTGCCGGAACGACTGTGCATCGCGAAGCCCCGAGGACGGTCGTCCGATGAGTTAGGTTCGCGTTTCGGCGGTGATTCCAAGTGCTATCGCTGGGCAAAAAAAAAAAACAATATTATTATAAATTTTTAACAACTTGTTAGATTTTACTCTGTTAAATAACTAATTAGGTATATTATATTATAATTATCATAATTTATTCATTATACGCCAACAACGATATTTTAATAACAACAACAACAATAATAATAATATAATCATATATTATACATTGCAGACGAGCACATTGTCATTGTTATTATACATATACGCGCGAGCGACTGTGCCGGTTGTGTGTGTGTGTGTGCGTGCGCGCGCGCTTTTTTGTGGGTGTGTGCGAGCGTGTAACAGTCGACGCACCGCCATGGTCAATAACTAATAAGTGCTTAAAACTGTGCTAAACGATATCATGGTGCAGTTCGACACGAAGATCGCTATATGTATTTAGTCGGCCGCCGCCGCCGCGTAGGTACCTCCGAGACTGTTGCACCGTCGTATTACGGTATTTACGAAATTGCAGTGCCGTTTTAATAATATTGTTATTCGTCGTTACCATAATATTGCTATATAAAAAAAAAAACAACAATAATATAATACGATAGTTTTTCCGGTTTTTTTTTTTTTTATATTTTTTACGATATATAATAACTATTCAAAGACCTGCAGGTCTCGTGTACGTGGCGTCTGAACGTTTTCCGGCCGTACAAATAACCGCGGAAGTTCGCGCGCGATGTGCTAAAAAAAAAAAAAATCAAAACCCGAGTTTCGTCGCCGCGATACCGTGAATCGGCGTATCGCAAGCGCATATATATTACGGTACTATATATTTAATGTCGAACGGTGCTCTGGAACTCAAATATTTCAGTTTTGGCACGGCTGGTAAAAAAGTGTTGAGCAAGTACGATTTTGCACATGATAAATAATATATATGATACTTAAATTTGACTCCATATTGTTTATTATTTATAATAATATGACATTACCTAATATTATAATAATATATGCACACGAGTCTATTAATAGACAAACAAATTTTGACCATTTCATCACAGCGTTTATTATGGAACGGGCGCGTTGGATATTAGTGGTATTACTGCAGGTATTGCACAATATAATATTTTAATATCATAAATTCATTATATACGTGCCGTTATAAATCATGTATAATCATGTAAGAGAGAGAGAGTGCAACTCGTAACATCCGTAACCATCGTATGTTTGGCGATAACAATATTATGTATAATGTCATAAATTGTAATAATATCCCAAATTTTAGCAGTGTTATTTGCATTAAAAACTTTGACGCTTTTTAACACTGTGACGCGAAGCGATTCAAATAATAATGTTTTCTTGGTATAAAATTTACGTAGATAAGGAGCGTAGGTACCTTAATATTTCGTGTATGAGAACAGTTAGTAGGACTAGCCTGTTCTATATAATACAATACGATCGCCGTTTGTTTTACTTCCACGCGGCTCAAAGTTACGGTTCATAAACCCAAGGTTTGATGATTGTTATTATAATGGTTTGAACAATTTTTTTTCTGACAATAAGTCATTTCTTACCTTGCCATCTAGCTAATTATGATATTTCAAAAACGCTCAACCAATAAATATTATATCTATATATAAATTGCATTATGTTTGTAATATGCTACAGTCGACCAGTACGGCAGAATGTAATGTTGATATTGATTTTTAAGAAACTTATTTAATGATTGATTATTTAATTTATAAATCAATTATTGTCATCATACCTATATTGTGTATAGTATAGGTCTATGATCTAAAATTCTAAAATTTTCGTATTTTTATTCTCCTGTATTATGTATTCCTGTATAGGTAATATGTATAAATTATAAAACATTAATGATATGTAGTCATACTTTCCCTAAATATCTACTTTGTTTTGTGCGTGGGGTTATATACTTTTTCTTGATTCCTACACTGCCATTATACACACCTGCACATTACATTGTGCATTTTTATTCAGTGGTTCTTATGGTACACATTGAGCGTGGAAGACTTGTTATTTAGTTATGTAATTGACCAGTTGACCTTATAGATTGAAAATAAAAAGAACAATCCTATGGATACAACTAACAGAAACAAACAACAGGCATATTATTTAAAATTATTCGAGGGATTTGTATAGTCCAATTATTATTTAGTTTTAACTTGATAAAAAATTCGAATTGGTACCCAAAAAATGATTCACTCCCATTTTTTACTTAAATAATACATTTTTCAAGTTTTATATTTTAGAGATTTTTAAGAATATTTATGTATCATATTTTCAATTATTTTGTGTCTGTGAAGACACAAACTCTTTTTCCAAACGAGAATTTACTTTTTTAACTATAGTTAGTTAATATACCTAACTTGGTCCAATGATGAGCAATTTCAAACCCATAATCACGGATTTATTATTCTTTTTGCATAAATATAAGGAACTAAAAATGTTATTTGTTTGAATTTTAATTTAGATACATCGATATTTTTGAAAGACATCATTATTAATAATTGCTGGAAAAAGGTTGATTTTCATTAAAAAAAAAATTGTTACATGGCTTAAATTGTATAAATGTCCCTCAAGTTTACTTAAAAATCATAAAAAATAAAATTTGAACAAATTCATTATTGAAAATAATAATAGGGGTGAGTCATGTGTATACTTATTGACGAATCACTCTGTATATATAAAGTTTAGTAACTTATTTCTATACAGTTATGATAGCTTTAGTGCTTTATATCTGTATGTATAATGCTGTTGATGCAATTCGGAAAGCAAAATATACAATAAGTGTTTTATTTATCGTTTTCTGTCGTGACCTGAAATGACTGAATAAGGATGCAATACGAGTAATAATTAACAAATTAATGACATTATACGAGACTGGCTTTAAAATCTTGGTAATGTAACTTCTTAAAATATATTGGCTATAAACCTATAACTTATAATCCTGTAATATATACAAAGGCAGTAAGGCAATATCATTTAAGTATGTGTATAATGTATATAGATGTAATTCGCCTCTTCTTTGTATTTTTATATCTTATGTTGCAGTATAATTATTATATCTTGTCCCTGGGATCTTGTCTGTCGTTAATATGTCAATATAATCATTAATGTTAATAGTTAATATATTACATATATACATATATATATAACGATAATAAATGTCTACGTTTATAGGTTGACCAATTCATTGTATAATTAATAATTATAGACCTACGTGGCTATGTATTTCTATAAAACATAGACCTATATATATTTTGCACTATATCTTATTGATGGAAACGATTTATGACGTTGTTGATTATAAATAAAAAAAATAATTATAATAACCTTTGACATGCTCAAATGATATTACACGTCATATAAGTGTACTAATAAATGTACATATAACACACATTTTGTAACCGTAAAAGCGATTAAATACTGTGAGATAAAAAAATAATTCGGTTTGAATACAGTATTACCTTTAAAAATGTATATAGGAAGTGCTGAAACAATTACATTTAAAATATAGAGGGCAACATACCGGTCATAACAAGATTTGTGGTTATTATTATTTGAAAAATAATAATATTATAATTTATTAAAACGAACGTGATTTTATTGAGGAGTATATACGTGTGGCAAATAGAAACAAAAACGTAGTCTGACGTGATTTTAATACTTAATAATTAATTATCTTTCATAACAATGTATTTCGTATGCGTGTAGTTATTGTTAAATGATAATTAGGTAAACAATATAATATGTCATCATGGTTATCTTTTAATTATAAATATATTTGTATATTTGTTGATATTTGATGAGATTTAGAAGTTCAATCATAATTTCGTCAAATTATATGGGTTAATTTTTGTTGTTCAATTAATTTTATTTCTCTGTGGAGGTTTTTTTTTTTTTTGGTTATCTTTATTGTAATTCATCTTATCATTTAATACGAATATTGCATTATAAATTATTGCTAATCAATTTTATTTATTTGCTACAACACATTTATACCATTATGGATATTGAAACAATTGAAACATGTATTTTAATGAACATAATGGTATAAACTAAAATAATGCACATAGTTAATAATAAGCACTACAACCACAGCTGACTTACAGTTAACATGGGTACAGTATATACTTCTAGATTGCTAAAATTTAACATTGCGTAATTATAATATATGAATATAAAAAAACGTGTTTAAAATATAACAACTGGTATGTTTACATAGTGCATAATATTTCAATTTGTAAATATTAAAATATGTATATGAATATAGACTCGTTCCTTTCATATGCAATGGTGATAATTTCAATGTTCAATCTGTATTACCAGATATAAAATATCTGTTTGTATTATTTCTCATACTTTTATATTATGATGTCATATCTAACTTTTTAAAAACAGTTGAATTAAAATGTTATTGTATCAAAGCTCTTAATTACTTAACTATCTTAACTAAGACACACATTTATTGTTATTATTAGGGTTTTTAAACGGCTTTTCTGTCAATTCGTTTTAGACATTTAATAGTAATTGTATTATAGTTCACTATTTATTTAGTATAGCTTGCATTAATTTAAAAATTATAACAATATTAATTACAAGTATATTTGTGTGCTTTGAAAAGTGTACCAGCATTGCGTAATAATTTGTTTTAAATATATGTTCAGTTAACATTAGGTTATGTACCTATAGTTATATTTTCATTATGAAAGAATTACAATATGTTCCCCAAGTGAAGGCCTCTTTAGTCTAATACAAATTACAAATAAATGGTTTTAAAAAGTTTTATTGAATTTAAATTGCTAACAAAAACGTCAAAAATCAACATAATGCAATAAATTAAATAGTATAAAAAGTATGGTTGGTATACCTACATGTATTATTTATATATGCATGTTTTGTGTTTTTTTATAAGATACCTGCTGCAGCAGTACCTATGTATACTGTAGTAGTGATTACAATTAATGTTTTAATAATTTTCCATCAATATCCTGGAGTTATTAGGTTTATTATAGGTACATCATAAAATTGTTTATAATATTTTGAACAATAAAGAACACGTACTAATAAACGTAACGTAGTACCTTTACATTTGAAATAGATGTACCTAATTATGCTTTATATATATATTCATATAACATCACGCGTTTTGAATTATTTTTTTTAATATTATCCTTGGTGGCTGATTTTTCACATTTTATGGATATATTTTTTTCATTAAAAATGGACACAAAAAAGCGTAATTGTAATTATATTTGAAAAACAGAACACAATATAACTACGTGTATAGCGTTGTATTCAAATGTGGTTCACACTAAGACACAAATTTAAGTAATATTAAATACGCATTAGATGACACGCCCATATAAAATAAACCACGTTAACCTAAAATATATTTTATAAGAGTACTGTAATATAACTTTAAGTTATAATTTGTGGTTAATCATTCACCAGGAATTAGCGTTAGTCACGTTTGCTGCAATGTTTTAAGACTGCAGTGGCTTTTTGTTTACCTTATCCGTCATTTAAAACATCAAGGCCTGGTAAACTAGGGATAACTATCTCGGTACAATGAAATATGACTAGAAGCATAGCAAATACTGCAAGACAGGTGTACTATTATATGTGCACTATGCAGTATGCATCTATCAAGGTCATTTGGTGCGACGGTGCATATGTTTCATAATCACGATGCAAGGTTTTTTGTATACACGTGTCAATATTAACAAAATACTTTCAAAACAAATTGATTTTTTTTTTCAATGTATACAACAAATATAAGATAAATGCATTGTTATTATTTTATTAATATGACATTATTATTTTATCTATTATATAATATATTGAAAGAACAATTGTTGAATTGTCTAATATACCTACCTAAATAGTAAATACATACATGCAGATTGCAGGTAAATATGAAACTGTAAGTTGTAATAAACTAATAATATTCAGAGCCGTGTCTTAAACCGACCCCTTAATAACTACCCTAACTACCAACTCAGATTAAAACAAATTTAGAAATCTCAATATAAAAAGTGATTCTGCTGTATTGTAGGGTTTGGCTGTTATGGAGTGTACCTATAATAAAAGAAGTTTGTTAAACTTATTTAAGTGATTAAAGCTCCAGTTGTATTTTACATAAGCTTTAATGTTAAAATGAATTTCATAGTTTAATATATATTAGTTAAAAAAAAAATATATATATATATATAGCTATTATAGTGGTATGTTTATTTCTCCACTTCCATTTTTTCCCTATTACATTTCATAGTTCTAATTCTAATTTTTGATATTTTTAAGCATACCAAAAAGATAATAAGGACCAGATTTTCAAATGTGTATCAACTATCAACTATTGTACTTATTGTAAATTGTTAAAAAAATGATTTTTTTCTTCCAAATACCGATGCATTTATAGTTTAAATTTAAACTAGTATAGTTTATGACTTCCAAGTTGTTTGACTGGATAATAACAACTTTAGAAGAATAGTCGTTATGATGATTAGAAAATTATAATAATTAACCTGTACTAGCTAATATATAAATGCGATAAATATTGTATTAGTATAAAATATTACATTGATTTTTATATAATTGTTATTAATGACGATTATCCTGAACATATAAAATGTAATTAATGGATAGATTACTGTCTACTTGTGCAAATATAGATTTAAATGTGTAAATATTTTCAAAAGAATAATTACATTAATAATTTGCAGTAAAATATTGTAATTTATTTTGAAAAAGGAACTTTGTGTCGTCATATAATATTACTTAAAGTTTATAAAAAAAAATCGAAGTATCTGAAACTATGATCTTAAACGTACTTAAAAATTCCAAAACCAATAATTTTTTAATAAACATTGAATTTCTTAAAATTGTATAAGCTTTAACGCTCACCAAAAAATATGTATCAATGTAATTTTATTAGGTGGTTTTTACATTGATTAGTATAGGAAATATCTATAGGGACCGAACAACTTTATAACTTAATAAAACTATTTTACAGTCTGGAAAAACAAACAAAAAATTAAGGAAAATTGGAAAGTTTTTGCAAACCCAATAATGTTATTAAATATTTGTTCTATAAATTATAACTTAAAACCACGATGGTTACCAAAATTTAGATAATCTCCGCGCTCGAACTATTCGCTTAGTGTACACTGCGTAAGAACCTTTAGGATCGTTTATCGTCGTTTACAATTCATTATCATTGAATTCAAACCTAATAAAATGAACCTAACCCTTCAACCTTTGCCTACCTGTTAATTTTAAAAATTGCATTCCAAATGGCTACGCCCATTTTTTGCTTATTTTGAGTTTGAAAATTTCAAACTACTCCCGTCAAACAAGGTTTACGAACAGGTTAATTCCTAAACGGCTCCCGTAGAGAAAAATTAAAAACTAAATTAAAGTTCAGTCATCTCAATACACCTAAATTTAAAAAAAAAACAGGAGCTCATTAGGAACATAATTGACAAATTTTTATGGAGTGAAATAATACGAATAGATTATATAAAAAAATTATGCCTAAAATATTACTAAATGTATGATTTTTTTTAACACTAAAATTTTATATTATTTTAATAAAATTTAGGTAATTCACAACAATATATTATGATTTTTTTTTGTATAATTTTTATAATTTACTAAGTTTACATCAACACATTTATTTAACCACTCCTTTTTGAGACAGTTTTAAGTCTGTATGAAATGGAAATGAATTTGTGTTGTAAAAAACCGGAGCATGGTTTATTGTAGAAAGTAATATTATTATGTTGTTTATGACGAATTCCTCATTACATATTATCTTATAGATACAATAAACATCCGATTTGCATAATTATATACGTTTATTTGTAAGTCATAAATCCTAAAATCTTTTATAAATAAATCATTTAATTGTTTTTTCTTAATTGTTATAAATATTTCACACGTATATTATAAATTTGTTTCAGGTCTCTTGCTGTTGGTACAAAGACTGGATATCGTTTGTATTCTTTGTCTTCCGTTGATAATTTAGACCAAATATATGAAAATGGTAAGCCTATTAAAATACCTATTTGAAAATATTGAATTGTGTAAAAATTATATTTAAACTCGTGACAGAATCTGAAGACATCTGTATTGTGGAGAGGCTATTCAGCAGTAGCTTGGTTGCAGTGGTCAGCTTGTCGTCGCCACGTAAGTTAAGAGTGTGCCATTTTAAAAAAGGAAATGAAATATGTAACTACAGCTATTCAAACACTATTTTAGGCGTGAAACTAAATAGGGCCGTAAGTACAATGTACAATGTATTAGCGTAGTGTAATTTTTTAATAGTTTTAAATCTTATATATATTTTTTATTTTTGGTAGAGATTAGTTGTATGCTTAGAAGAATCTTTGTATATACACAATATACATGACATGAAGGTCTTGCACACAATCAGAGACACTCCACCAAACCCAGCGGGACTTTGCTGCCTATCCACAAACAGTGATTTGTGCTATTTGGCATATCCTGGTTCAAGTACAACTGGTGAAGTGCAAATTTTTGATGCCATCAATTTGGTAATCATCTTATAATAAGCTCATTGATTTTTTAATTTGACATTTTTATTGTATTATATATTTTAGCAATCCGTGTCCATGATCTCAGCTCATGAAAGTCCTTTGGCGGCAATGGCCATTAGCCATCAAGGCAATAGAATAGCGACGGCCAGTGAACGAGGCACAGTTATTAGAGTGTTCAACATTTCTGATGGAGGCAAACTGTACGAGTTCCGTCGTGGTGTTAAACGCTGTGTCAGTATTTGTAGCTTGGCGTTTAGTATTGATGGCTTATACTTGTGCTCATCAAGTAATACGGAAACAGTGCATGTGTTCAAATTGGATGACACTAAAGAAATGTAATTTACTAATTTACTATTAACAAAAATGTACTATGTTTATTGGATAATAATAAAATTGTTTTTTTTTTTTTATAGTCCACAAATGCCTGACGAACAACAAAGCTGGATGTCATATTTGTCAAAAGCAGTTACTGCATCAGCTAATTATTTACCGACTCAAGTAACAGATGTGTTCAACCAGGGAAGAGCAGTCGCTTCAATACATCTACCATTTCAAGGATTAAAAAACATTTGTACAATAGTGATGTAAGCAATCAATTTACTAGAAAACAAATTTGAAATTACTTTTATTTTTTATTTTTAGGGTTGATAAAGTTTTAAGGTTACTGGTTGCTTCATCCCATGGATATTTATATGTTTATAATTTAGATATGGAAGAGGGTGGTGAATGTACTCTCTGGCGTACTCATAGGTTTGTAAAAATTATTTGTGTTTATATAATTGTTGTATATTATTTATTATTTGTATTATTAAATGTATACATATTGAATTGTATTAGACTGGATGGCCAATTAGATGTAGTGGACAGCCCTAAACCAATCAAATTGAAGGAGGCCAATACAACCAAGTTAGACAAAAACGTGAAAACAGAATCTTCAATTAATAAAAATTTAGGTTTGTAAAATTAAACTCTGTAATTTTGATTCTTTCATTAATCAATTAAAACTATAATTTTAATATTTGATCATCATTACTCACATCAATTATCATACCTAACAAACCAAGATTAATTGAAATAAAATTTGAGGAATATAATAGTTCAGTTTTTAAAAAAATGTCATATTATCTTATAGCTGCTTTTATTCTGGTGAAATTTCAAAATTTTATATAATATCTATTAAAAATTTATGAGTTGAATATTCTATTAAACATTGTTTTAATGATCAACTTATTCCATTTATAACAAGTATTTAACATTTGTTATGAGTAGTTGACTGGTAGTTTCTAAAATTGTTTATAACAGATACTGGGCCTGCAGTAGTGTTAGACACTAATCATATGACTGAGGACTGCTTGGATTGCACACTATCGGTAGCGAGTGAGTATGCAGCTTTTGTCCTTAACTTTAATATGGTTTGACTGACACCGTTGTTGGTTTTGTTTTCTGCTGCTCGATTCCTTCTCTCTAAATTGCTGTCCTTCAAATGAACCTGCTGTTTCTGTGTGTGTATTTGTATATACAATAAAACCTAAAAGATCCAGTTGGAAGTTACGCTGGTGCCCTCAGGGGACATCCTTCATCCAGTCTGTCAGGTATTATCATAACAACTCATAACATTTGTGAATTTTTCATTAGATAACAAAATGCGTGCAATGACAAAATATTAAATTTTATATTATATTACAATGTTGATCAATATATAGTCGCATATTATTATCTAATATTGTTGGATTAACCATATTTTTATTTATTACAGATGCAGAGAATCATGTTGACAGCTTGACTGACGTATCCGAAGATCGATTCAACTTGAATGATGATTCAGAGTTTCCTCCAGTCATGTGAAACTGCATGCTTATCATTTGTACTGTTAATTTTTTGTTAAATTGTTTGTCTTCATATTATATATATTTTTTCCGATCTGCCTTTTCTTCAACAATTGTGACATATTTTATAAATACATTTAAACAATATATTTTTAAATGTTAAGTATTAAGACTCAATATATTATAATATGCTTAAAATGTTAACAAATTGTACAATATTATTTTCAATAATTATACATTAATGCAGTATGCGACTGTAGATTGATGTTTTATTTTTTATTAAGTAGGAAAACTCCTAGGTTAAGTAGATACTCGATTTTCATATTCAAAGGTATAAAATATTTTTTTTTAGTGAGATGATTGTTGAAGAAAATCTAAATATATTTTACAAAATTAATTATATTTTATCCATATTGTGTTATGGTTTGTAGTTTTGTACAATTACCATTTAAAAACCGATATTTTGAGTTATATTCTATTTTAATAATGATATTGGATAAAAGAGAAAATCAGGAAATCATAAAATATAATATTTAGTTATGTAAGTAATCAAGTCATATTTTTTGTTTTTTACTTTGGTATAAACTTTATTGTTTTTAATTTTTTATACAAACAAAAATCAATAAAAATAAAATACCAGTACAATAAAGATCAAAATTACTATAAATTTCTATTGAAATTAAAAAACTTAATTAAAATTGGAAATTTTTGTTGACTGGGGTAGTCCACCTTTTTTTTTTTTTTGTTTTTATAGCCTTATATTTTTTATGCTCTATACAATAAAACAAAAATTTATTATATAATATTACTTGTGTTATTAATTAGTTCTTTTTTCAATATAATAAACAATGCATAAAAAAATATATGTATATATATATAATTATATTTACTGTGTATGAGATACATGTCTGCTATACAACATTTAGTTGATATCCCTTGGCAATCTGCATATATCACATGATTGCCGATCAGAATTATTCATAAAAGTGCAATGTATGCATGTCCACGATTCTGTCTGAACAGATGCAAAACCATTACCTACATGCCCCGATACAGCAGAATCAGAAGTATTGCTGATCAATTGCTCGAGTGTTGCCCATACGTCTGATCTAGACCATTCAACCACTGCTTGTTTATCATTAGTTTTAATTGCTTCTAACAGTGGAGCCATGGAATCCTAAAAGATAAATTATTTAATTAAAAAGACACAAGAAAAGTAAGAAATATATATATACATAAAAAAAAAAAATTACTTTCATGGGTAGCATATCCATTGTAGCAATATACAATAGAAAATGAAAATCGGAAATAGACTCGTAAAATTGTGATGGAGTGAATTGCCTTAAGTATTTGCATAATGAATCAAAGTCTTGAATATGTCCATCGATTAATCTGTTCTCAACAGGGAATTTTGTGATGTCTTTAATTGATGTGAACGTATTCAGTGGAGTTAAGGGCGTTGAAGCTGGTACATCTAGTAACAAATACTCCACAGGTAATGGACGGGCTAATTTAGACACCTCATTGCCATAGCTGTCTTTCTCCTAAAAAAAAGTACAACAAAATTAAAATGCTAATTGAGTTCATAAAAATAGATTTTTAAAACTGATTGTATTATTTTATGTATGTAATTTATTTAATATGTACTTTATGAAATTTTAACAATTATAAAACTTCTAATTTGCTGTAATTGACGGTATTAAACAAACTATTTATATATAGGTGTAATAATAATTTTTAAAAAAAGGTAAGCAAGTGGGTACAGTTTTATTGTATCATAATATTATAGGTAACCTAGGAAAAACGATCTTGAGTGGCGATATTATATTGTTAATTATTATCAACTATACAACATGAGTCATTAAACTTACAGCTGACGTAAATAAATATAGCAATTTAGCATTTGTAGCAAAATAGCTTAAAATTAATCAAGTTCTTACATTATTCTAAAATCTATAGATACATCGTTCGGTTTAACAAACTAAAATTACGATCCGATAATATCCGATTTTACAGATACATGATAGTTAAATACATGTTTTTACTTCTATATTGAGCGTTGGGTGATTGGTAAAAAACAATATGACGATAATTGTAGAAATTCATAAAAAATTTGAAAAAATACACGAAAAAAAAAGAATTTATATGTCATATAAATATAAATGTGATTTATATGTCATATTAAATAATTTATTAATATGCAAGTTAATAATTTAAAAAAAAATAAATTATCTATTGTCTATGTTAAAAACTTAAAAATTAATATTATAAAACAGTCATAAAATTGTATACTTCTAAAAAATAAAAAACCTATTAAGTAGGTATCGAGTATGTAGAAATACAGCGTAGAGATTAAATTAAAAAGTTTATTATTTATAATAGAATATGTTAAAATATGTGGTAAAGTATGTGCAAACATTAAAATATGCAATCAAATATGCGTTAAATCTATTTTTTAATTTATTATTGCCTCATATGGAAAAAATTCTTTGTAATTAATTAACGATAGAATATCATTTTTGAGATACTATAATAATTAATTATGTAGATTTAATAAATTACAAAAGTAACGAAGCACAAATTTAAAATAGTGTACTCAATAATATCATGGTATAGAAAAGAAAATATGTGAAATTTCGAAATCAACCTTCTGGAATAGTCGATAGTAAAAAATAATAATAAATTAAAACAATATAATATCTCTTCGAATCCACTAAGTTTCACATGAATAAAAATAGTTATCTCATATCATTGTAGTACTTTTGATTACCAATGAACAATTTAATATTTAAATAACAATAATACAAATACACGAATAATTTAAAAAATAAGTCATAAATGTATTTTTTATTTTTAGATCAATAAATTGATATGTTTTTTATATAATTTAAAATATCACCATGATTATTATATTTAAATTTTGTACAATGTACCTAATTTTATTTTATTTTCCTTAAAACTAATGGTTTTTTGCGCATTTATTATTATTTTTTGTATCAACGCAGGCTTTGCAGAAACATTGCATATCAATAAAGAATAAAGATCCAATAAATATATTATTATACATTAGGATGTCATTTTTAGATTAAATTCACCGTCTGTTCGCCTTACGAAACTCGTCAAAGGGTCCTATCACTGAATATAGCTTCTCAGATCAATGTCTCAAAGTTAAGTTTATATAATTATTATCATATTTGTTTATTGTATTTATTTTTAATAAAAATAAAATAAACGATTGATCTACAACAAAAGTATTTAAATTTCGAAATGAAGCGCATCAATGTATTATTTGAAAATTATTTTTATATCCTATAAAAAAAATTCGTTTACTATGTTGTAGGTAATTTAAATAGATATTTAAGGTATTTTATATGTATTATTTGAAAAATAAATATAAATTTATTGAGTCTAGTCACTCGAAACTCAAATGTTAAAATGTCATGAAAAATATTAATACTTTTTTATGGTTTTTGATAGTAATTGGTCAATTATTAAAACGAAACTGTTTTGATACAATTTGTTTATTTGAAATAGGTAGGTACTAGTAAATTGTAGTACGAAATATTAAACACTAATCTCTAATTTATTATTATACATTATACTACAAAACGTTTATATTTTGTTAAAAGCGTAATTCTAGAATATTATTTTCCTGTGTGCGTTTCATGTTATTATCTACTATAAAAATGGGGGGAATTTAGATAACTACTTTGCGTACACAAAATATTGAGTGTACAGAGTCATTGTGGAGTGACTAAAATGTATATTTGTGAAATTTTAATTCAACGATAAATCATTATTCATAAATTCATAACATACAAAAAATGTTTCTTAGCGTCAAGCGAAGACGGCCAGAAATCAGAATAAGTACATTTTATGATAAATGTATATTGCTATTATTAAAGTAATTTATTTTACTATTAGTAATACATTAAATTTAATTAACTTTTGGTAAAAAAATATCATAAAATACGTATATAAAATATAATAAAATGTGCTAAAATATTCATAAAAAATATTAATTGGTTTAAATATTTTTATTGTGTACACGTAGGTTTACATATAATGTTATAGTATTATACACAATTATAGGTAATATGATAAGTAAAATTGATATTTTTTCACTTATTTTATAATTCTAAAAGTTATAATGTCTACTTGTCTGGATTTATTATTTGAGAATTAGAAGAGCTTCTCTCTGCTTCTACTATTTACATATTTAAAAACAATAGGCAAAAGAAAAATATTTTAAATTTTTGCCTCCACAAAAAAACGTAGGTACTTCAAGTTACTTAACTGCATATAATATGTTATTACTAATAATACTAATCAATAATATGTTTATATGTTCATATGTATAATAAAGTCTACATATACTTATAGATACAATCATTTATCATAATATTCATAAACACAATGATTCGAATACCAACAACAAGAGGTAATAGTAAATATTATATTTTAAAAGGTATTATAATCAGCTATAGTTAGGAAATTAATGGATAATAATATTGAGTGTTATTGTAATTTATATTTTCGTCTCCGTTTAAAAACAAAAGCTCAAGATTTTTATAAACTAAAGATTTAATTATTTAGTTACCTGCCTACCTACCTATTTATTATTAACGTATTGCTATTTGCTGAGCACAGGATTAACATTGTTCGAATGTTATTTTAAGATAGAAATATATTTGGAAAATCGAATACCTATAACAAGAAACTCATTAAAGGTGATATACTGATATCCTATAAAATGAGAAATGTATACGAATGTTCTATACCAGGAATAATTGGAGTTTTATTAAATATTATACCAGTTTTGTAATGTGAACGTGATGTAAATAAATAATGTACGAAATACGGAACACAAATGTTAATTTAAATATATAGGTAAGTCTTGTAGTTTTAAAATATGTGTTCAAATCGAATACATACAGATAGACAGACACGGAAAAAAGGTAATCGGTAAATACAGATATAAGTTTCTGAAAGGAAAGAGTAAACATTTTCGACGAAGGACGTCGTTTTTTTTTTTGTATCGAACATCATATATTATAACAATATAACGGAACACCAATATAACGACTAACGACATGTGCGTATTGTGTGAAAACGACCAAAAGGTCCAATACTCAAATATCAAGCACTTACATACGTATATAAGAATAACAAGAACCGTAAATTTGTAATACTCTCTTTGCAGCAGTAATGTAACTCGCCAGTGAAATAAAACGAATAAAAAATGGTTTTTATTATACAATAAATTGTACAATTTATTCTACGGCCAACTCTCGAATACAGACACGTAGACAAGAGTACAAGACGTTATAGACATGCGGACGAAGAAGTGCGAAAATCGAAATACGATTTTTGAAATCGACATAAACATATACCATGTATCTGCAGTATTATAAGTATAAAATTAAAAATGTTATTATCTTGATGATATAATATATCACAACAACTGGCTTCGGCAATCCTCACGAACGTTCCATCGCAGCAGGAAGAAAACGCGGATGAAAATTCAAAAACTGCACTGTTCTACGCGGGTTATTACAGCCTACGAAACAAGGGTGGGCTACGTGCGGCGATCGTGCGTGATGCGCGGCAAAATATAATAATAATAATATTATTATTTTTAAAATGTTTATCATCGTTTGGTGTTTCGATCGGGGAAACACAAAAGAGGGTGAAACAAAAACACAACGCTCGGGTGACGTCACTGGCCAAGGTCGGGTGAGCTTCCCAAACGTTCCAACCCCCCCCCCCCGGGACGCGGTGAATAATAATAATAATAATAATAACAACAGAAACAAACGCTCTCACTGGACCAGCCTAAACGGAGGTCGGATTGCGTCGCGTCGCTTCGCTCGAAAAGCGTGGGAGTGAGAGAATTCGCGGCGGCGAGAAATGGGAAAGTGAAGTACGACGGCGTGCGCGTGTGCTGACTGTGCTGCGATGCAACAACGGTCGGGCGGCGGGTGGGTTTTAGGGGTCGATCCGATTGAGAAAATGGAGGGTCGGCGCCGGCAGCGTTGACGAGCGGCCGGGCGGCCGGGCGGCGTTTGTTGTGCCGGGTGGCGGTACATATTTGACCGTGAATTGCGAACGGCGGCCGAGCCGATGCAGCCATATCAACGTGACACGAAATACCGTATGTACATTTTACGACAATTTGACGGTGTTTTCGTCCGGAAACAACCGTCGTACCTACGTAAACAGCTATACACTAATAAGCCGTGTACATAGCATAAATATATATTATTATTACAACGGTTATTGTTTATATTCTTCGAAATCACCGCGTTTAAAACTATAGTATAGCTTAAATTATAATTTTTATTGCATTGCATCATATAGGCGTGCGCAAGATGTTTTCGAGGGGTGAGCGTTTCACTATAGGGATAATCTTTCCTCGACTGCATTTTAAGTAACGATTAATAAACAACAAAAAAAAAAAAAAACCCCGTTGTGTAGGTAACCGCTCTCTGCTGTACAGGAAGTGTCGAGAGTACTTCGTCATTGTGTAGGTATAATTGGAACGAATGTGTTACAATTGAGTTCAACGAAAAATCATAATAATATATATGACGAAATCGATTTTTAGTGGAGACGCGGTCTAACTTTTTGGTAACCGAGGTTAATAAACAATAATTTCAATAACAATATTACGACTATAACAAATGTTTGTAGGTATTTTATTTTAGTTTTTCCCGATTGAATTAAATAATAATAGTACCTACTGAGAATTTTTTGTTATTTAACCATAAAACTACAAACTATATAGATTCTATTAATACCACAAACGGCATACATTTCCCTCAAAGTTGACGATTGGAGAATTTTTCTATTAAAAAAATAAAAACCATTATAAACCTAACCTAACATTATTGTAAAATCAATCAATGCATTAGTTTATCGATCCGTTCAGAATCAGAATCTATAATATAGGAATGTTTAATATTTATGATACTGAGTGGAGAAATAAATGTACTGATTTTACAATGAAGTATGTGTTTAGTAGAAAAATAACGATCATAACCTTCAAAAGGTTTTAACATCTAGTTTGTACTTTGATCAGAAAAAACGAAAACATAAAACAAAATTAAGAACTTTATTTGTTAAAATTGTAATATTATTATTAAAATAATTGTTTTTCATTGATAATAATTTTATTATATGATCGTGGTTTTCAATAAAAATTGCACTAAATCACAAAAACCGTGCTTGTGTACACAAACTCATTTGTCGTGTAAATATGTACATTATAGTAATACTCCATCCACAATAAATTAAGGACAGCTATAATAAACTAACAACAAACAAAACTATTAATCGAGTATATTATGAACTATGAAGTTAATGATTTTTTTAAAGTTAATAATATCGGCATTATTGAAAGTGTTTACCGTTTACCCTGTCGTATACTTTAACATTTAAGAGGATGCCACACCCCGACACCCGCGTGTGTTTTCTCCGTCTTAAAAACCTATAATACGACATATGTAATACGTGTTCTCACATCGGTTTTTTACGGTATTGTAATTTTTAAAATTATAGCTTTCTTTTAGAAAAATGTTGAATTAAAAATGATATTAGTTACCTACTAAATAAATATATTTACAGTGGTCATTGGTCAATGAGTAATTATTATCGTCTCGTTGCCATTTTTAACACTAGCTATAATTAATAAACGTAATAGAACGTGATATAGTAATATTACGTTATTGAAATATTTGAAATGTCTACTACGTAATAACACTTCTTCTAATTTTACGATATCATTATAATATTAAGTACTATCGTTCCAAACAGATCGCATTCGTTTTCGGCGGCTGGCAAGGTGCAGCAGCTGCCACCGAAGTCGGTGTCAGTTTGAAGTTTTGAATAACGACGTTATTTGTTATTATGTAATGCGCGATAAATAAAAAAACAATGATGGGAAAAGGTGTACACGATATTATTATTTTCGTTTGACCCCCTCCACCCACTACCCAGCAAAAATTTGCCCCACCCACACTATCGTCAACAACAACAACAACGACGACAACCGGTGGCCGGACTACGATTCGATTAGGGGGGGGGAGGCTAGGCGGCGGCGTTAACTCGAATAGTGTTACGGTAGACCGTGCACGGTTCATGCACTGCACAGAAGGCGCTGCGGCGCGTTGGTGGGGAGGGCTCGCCGGGTTGGAAAACAACAACACGGCGGCGTGGAGAGAAGAAGAAATAGGATATAAAAAAAAAAAAGAAAACGCCGAAACCCGGAGCCGGGCCGCGCCGCCAGCGAACTGCGTACTTCCGAAAATCCCGCGCGCGCGGGAGAGGGATCGACACAAACACCGGGCCCGACGCAGCCGCGACACACACCGTCACACCGTCAGTACTCAGTCGTGTACGCACCGTCCGAAGCGATCGCCATGCAACACGGCGGCCGCTGTCGTCGATACCGTCTTAGTCGTTGTTGTTGTTGTTGTTGTGGTCGTCGTTATTGTTATTGTCGGTTGTCGCCGAACGGTGCGGATACCGTCGTCGAGCGCCATTCGCGCGTTGTTGTGCACAGCGGAAAATCAACGATGACGGGCCACCGACAACGACGCCGCCCCGGTTTTACTCGTGCAACGATAACGACAACAACGGACCCGTCGCCGCCGCACCAAATAATATAATAGTATACGAAATAAATCGTATAATTATTATTGTTATTATCGTTTCGAACGTTGTCGCCGTCTGCCTTCAACGTCGTCGTCCCTCCGTCGCCTTCCCGTCGTTTTGTCGTGTCCGTTCCGATACACAACGAAAAAAAAAAACGTTATTACGTTCGATAATCGAATAATCTTTTCTGTTTTTCTTTTTTTACTCTATCGCACTTGTCGCGCCACCGTCGTGTGATAACTATTAATTTTATTTTTATTTTTATTATTATTATTATTAATAATATTTTATACAGTGCGCCGTCGGTCACATCGCGCGCGTTTGTCTCCGTCGTCGCCATTGATAAGTGCGTAAGGCGTAACACTCGTAATATTGGTATTTTTACGCGCTCACTGTACACTTATCAACGCACACGCGTTGTTGTTTATTATTATTATTTTTATACGCCACCGCCGTCGTAGTTTATTTATTATCTATTTTATCTATAAAAAAACTAATATAATACACCATTGGCGCTAAAATCGTTCGGCCGCCCGTTTTATACTGTTTACATTGCACCAAAGTGTAAGTTGATTTCGTGTTAGCGTACATACCGATATTATATATTTTATTAATTTTAATAATTATATTAATTATAACGCGTATAGTATTTAATGTTCAGTTAAAATATAACATTTGGAGGGGTTTGTGCCGTAATCCCGGGGAACCGTCGGACCACAGATTTTTCGAAAAATAAAAAAATTAAACGCACTTAAGAGACGACGTCGCGTGGTTAATTTAAATCCTGTTAAATGTTATTATTATCGACCACCCTTGACCTTCGTCGTCTCACTCCGAGTGCAGAATAATAATATAATACCATACGCATACATAATAAATTGATATTATTGTGTCGTACTTACAGTGAAAACTGATAAATGAGACGCATTATATCTGGTCAAAAACTAAAAAAAAATTCTCACTATTGTAATCTAAATTATGAATTTCAAGGTTAAAAATTCTTAAACGTAAAATGTAGTGCTCATTTTTACGCTATTCAAATATTTAATTATTATACTTGGTAAATAAATACAATTTCTGATTAGGTATTATTTTTAATGTAGGTATAATATTGCTCGTATTAGTTAAAATTTATATAAAAAAAAAAATATCAATACCTAGAATATTTGGTATAATATTCAAATTATATAATAACAAACTTAAATGTTATCTATAGTCTAATAAATTAATAATTCACTGTGAATTTGAGTAAGCTAAATTAAATTAATGGACACAGCCACTTTGTATTCACTTCTAGTAAAAGTACAATAAAAGTATTTGATGTATTATTACATTTTTTTTCTATTGGTTATTTAAAAATAAATTATTCATGTGGTACTGATAGTCTTAATCAACAAATACTAGGAATATTATATTATACTGTTTAACTGAATACATAAGTGCTTAATTGACATCTGACACTGTCTATTGTTAATAGATGATGGATACGAAAAAAGATTTTGAATTTGAAGAACTTATAATATGTGGCTGTTGCAAGCAGAAATTCAATGAAACAGAATTTGTGCCAAAAGAACTTAGTTGTAAACACTGTTTTTGTTTGCAATGTGTTAAGACCACTATGCTCAAAGGTTTGGAGGTATATTGCATAAATTGTTGGAAGCGTACTGAATTAGATGAGCAATCTCCAGAGACTTTGCGAACACAAAAGTCTATTCTCAGTCTAATTAGACACTTGGCAAATGTTAAAGTCAATAAATCTGTTGATAAAGAACGAAAGGTTTGTTATAAATAATGATTTAAAAAAACATTGATAAGTTAAAACATTTTGTTATTTATTTGTTTTTAGGGTGAAAATTGTCATACGCATGGAATGCCATTTTCATTTTGGTGTTATAATTGCCAACAGCTGTTATGTCGAGCGTGTGGAACTCAATCTGATCACATGGGGCATTCTATAAAATCAAATAATGATGCACGTGACCATCTAATCAGTGAAGTAAGTATTATTTGGTATTTACATTTTATACTTATTTAAAACCTATTTTTATATTATAGGTTCAAGTTGAAACTATAGCTATTGCTAAATTGATGAGTGAAATTCAAAATTTATTTGGACACAAACGCCAATTCCTTCTAAGGGTTTTGGATGCCTGTAACACGCTAAAAACTCAAATTGAACTTGAACTAAATAGTGGTTGGACTCAAAATACAAATGATTTACTGCAGACCAATGAAGCTTTGAATAGTATCAAACCGTCTAATTTACAAACTGATGATTTATATGATTTACAATTATATTTAAATCGGCTAGAACAAGTAAAACAGAAAGTACAAAATAAATATTCTGAACAATTTGCACATGGCCAATTAGAAGATATTATATCTTCTACTAACTTGTTAGATTTTGGTATGATCAAACAATCGTTGTCTTCATTACAGTCCATGGCTTTAGAATCATGCAAGTCTGCAGATTTGGCAAATCCAAATACTCATATTTTTTTCTTAGCTAACTATTGTACAGCACAACTGTTTACAAGATATGTACTACCTAAACATGTCACACAACTTGTTAATGGACCAGAATTTGGGAAAAATTCTCCTGGAAACTCATCTACCACTCAATACACAACATCTCTATCTTCAATTTCATCAAATGAACCCGTACTGATAACTTCACAAAGCAGTCCACCACCAGCTATTTTGAATAGTGTGCCTTCAATACGTAATGTCAGTACTTTTCCCATGTTTTATTTCAATATTGAAGTAAATGGGACATCATTTGGTCGTTTAGTTATTGAAACTCGCCCAGATGTGGCTCCAAAAATGTCAAAGAATTTTGAAGTATTAACTGTGGGGGATACAAATGGTTGTTCATATAAAGGCTGCTCAATATTTCAATGTTGGGATGGTGAATCTGTGATTACTGGTGATTTTGAATTAAACAATGGTCGTGGTGGTAAATCTATATATGATGAAAGTTACTTCATGCCTGATGACACTAAATTTCCTGCAGTCCGAGGAGCTGTAGGAATGCGCCGTACTCAAAAACGTCATGATAATATGGGTATGGTTGGATCACAGTTTCGTATTATACTACAAGAAATGCGTGGGTTCACAGCAATTTTTGGACATGTGGTAGATGGTATTGATCTCGTTGAAAAAATGGCCTCGTTTGGGGATCAAACTGGCAAACCGTCCAAGACATTTGTCATATCTAGTTGTGGTAAAGTTTAACATAACTTTCTTTTTAATGTAAATTTAAACTAAATAATCGATCGAGTAGTTTATAGAAGCAAGTGAACATTTATGTGTATTTTTGTAATCCATTATCAAAGGTTTCGATAAATTTATTTTGAAATCCAAACAGTATATATAATATCATATGTATTAGTTTTAAATAATAATGATAACTATATCCCACATATATTAAAATTTATCAAATAATATAATGGTGTTTTAAAAATTTAAGTTGTGCACAGTGAATTTATGTTATTTTTCAAAATGTGTACCATTGTATCTTAATTATACTCTTTTTCTTACAAATATGCATAAGTTATATATTTAAAATCTGAAATTATATTACATATTTTATTTATAGTGTTTGGGGTACATAAACATTGATGTCCTTATTTTTGAACTTCAATTATACTGTTTTTACATTTTACTTTACATAGATCTATCAAAAATGATTTAATTATTGTTAATTTGAGGAAAAAAAAATTAAGTATCTACATTTATAATTTGATGAAAAAATAAAAGTACACAAATGTCTAATCATACCAGTAATTTTATTTCATAACTTAACATATTCCAACAGTAAACAGTATTTTTTTATTTTAATCGAAAATAGTCAAATTATTGAAAAAACTAGTTAAAGTTATGTTTAAATAAAAATATGGTCTCATGGATGTTTTTTTTAATAGGTATACAATCAATGTTTACATTATTTTTAGATTTTACTCAGACGTGATTTTGTTTTTTAAAATGTTTTATTCATCACAAGACAAGCTTATTTTATTTTATAATTGTAAACCACGAGTAAACCGAGTTACATAATATGAATGTATTATATTAATATGTTGATGAGTAAAGTTAATGTATCAGAACAATAAATTATAACATATTTGTATATGAATTAATTGTAAATTGTTTTTCGAGTGTACCTATGTCATGAAAAATAAATATATTTTTCAATGGGATTAATTATTTTTATTTGATAAAAATATTCATGAATAATATGTATTGTAGTAGATCTTTCATTTGAATTCTGAGAGTATAAAAAATACAGTTCTGTAAATTGTATGTAATTATTTGTTTATCAAATTTTTTAGAACAATATCCTATATGCAGTTTAATATCATATTATATTGTGCGACAAATCAAATAATTATTATTATTTAAACACCTAAAAATTTTACATTTATTAGAAATTATTATCAAAACATTAGAAAGTATATTTTGTCATAATAATATCAGATTTTTAAAAATTTAATTTAACTCTATTTACACACGGTCATTTGTTTAGGTAGAATCTGATTGAAATATATATAATATATTTATTTTTATTTTTATCATACATTTGTATGTTAACACGATACTTATAGTAACATACATTTTTACAAGTAGATAACCGAAAAATAATAACTAAGACCCTACATCTCCCATACAAACTGTGAACCATTGATAAGATACTCAAAACATAATACTGGTGTACATACCTAACATGTTATTTATCTCAAAAACCAAAAGGAAATAGATAGGAATTACATTGGCACCATTCCAAAACCAATAAATATGAGCTAAAAATTAATATTTTTCTGATAAATGCATATTTAAATTATAATATAAAAGTAGTCGCACACGGTCTCAATGACAAGTGTTCATGGAAAAATAACTTCTCAGTAATATATTATATGTAAAACATTTATGTTAGAGATTTACACATCAAAATTGTCTGTATATGTAAAAAAAAGATACTATGAATTACAAAATAAAACTACACTTTAAATAATTTAAAAATCAAAATTACCTAACCAACAAAGGGTTAAACAATATAAGCAACATGAGTTGGCTAGATAGGATGTCTTAGTATAATTTTTATTGGAGTAAGTTATAATACCCTAATGTTAATCATCCATAAACCGATGCCACAATTATTAATTATTATATAATTTTTTAAATATTATGAATTAACTAATACAAATCAATTAAGGGTACTTATTGGTTATCGCGACTATCTAAACAAATAACTGTAACCTTGGGGGCATTTGTTGGTAAATTATGGAATGTTTATATTAAAAATAGGATGACACTTTAACTTATATAGACAACAAAAAATAAAATAAACCAATAAAATGTTCAAATACATTTTCAAAGGGAATTAGGGGCCAGCGTTGCCACTCACTTAGACATTCAAAACAAAAATATTCTTCGATTTGCTATGCAATACCATCTAAGGTAGGTCACAAGGTTAAAAAACGATGCCCATAATTTTGCTAACAACAGTTGATAATTTTAGATTCTGAACGAAGTGATGAATGTATTGATTTTACAATGATGTGTGTTTTTTTTTGTGTCTGTGTACAGCATAACTAGTCGAAATAATACTCCAATTTCAAACTTTGGGGGTGGTTTCTGATGTAAAAATGAATATCCTTGGTGCATTATAGAGGCCAATAGTTAACATTTTCCAACAGTTTTCAAAAAAATCGAGAAAAACAAAAAAAAAAAAAAAAATGACGGAAAAACGGGAATTTTTACGCAAAACCAGTTTTCAACCAAATCAATTTTTTTTTATGGTTGTAATTCAAAAACTAATCACTGTAAATACTTGAAATTTTCACCAAATGTTTATGTCAGTGTCATCTATATATAGTTAAATTTTCAAAATATTTTGATTTTTTTTTTTTGAGTTATTTATAGACCACTGAAATTTTTGTTTTTTGAGAAATTTTTTTTATGAAAAATGGTTCAAAAATGGGGAAAATAAATAATAATAATAAAAAATTGTTACTAGGATTACCGAAAACAAAATAATAATAATAAATAATAGTCTATGTAACAGGCTGTTATTTATAATAATTGATAACTCCTTTGTTTATTAAGTTAGAGAATCGATCAAATGCCGTAAACTTTCTGCGCAATGAGCTCTTCAATTAAAAAAAAAAAATCATAACCATCGGTTCAGTAGTTTCCGAGAACATAGGCCTCAGAGGTTTACATTGGTTTTTATTTTCACATTTATATAATAGATATGTTTTTATTTATTTATTACCTATTACAGCAATGGTGGATCTAGATATAAATTGTGTAAGTAAGTGCATGCTCTTCATATTACAACTGGATTATTTTGCCACAGGCAATCAAAATTCTAGTTTTACCACTGCTGGAATCATATTTTACAGAAATTATGCAAATTATGCAGAGAACATGTCTTGGTGAACAAAATGCATTTGAAATTATCTTAAAGATATACCTGAGTTCTGGCCTTCATTCTGATTGTGATAAAATAATTATTTAATATTATATATATAATTTTTTTTTCTAACATTAGATAATAATAATATCCGTAATTTATTTATTTATTATATTGTTTATTTTATTTATGACGGGATGATAACAAACAAGAGGGGTGAGGCGATACATTTTATGCGGAGTACTGGTATGGTGATAACAAGCAAGTACCATATTATTATCTTCTAAAAATTGAATAATATTAATTATTAATGAGCTGTAGTAAAAATCCAGTATGTAATATGTGCTGTTATATGTATAAGACAGAGAATAAACAGGGGTGCAATACAATATAGTTATTTTATAAAGCATCAATAGACATTAATTTTTATTTAACCAATTTTCAGTTTAAGAAGATACGTAACAGTTTTATTTTATCTAAGATTTTGTTTTTGTTTAAATATAATTGTAATATTACATGATTTATCTCATACTCTTTAATATTTTGGTAATTAATAATTTTAATTAATATTATAAATCTATCCACCTTCAAAAAAAAAATAAAAATATTTTTATGCATATTTTAGTTAATTAAAATATCGTTCAAATTTAATAATCCACTAATGTTTTAAATAGTTAATATTATAATTAATAAAAATATATAAATATATAGAACTTTGTTGTACATACCTTATAGTAAACATCAGGCACATACTGTTTGTCCGAAGATTCTCGAACAAACCCCAATTCGGGTACATCCTTGGTTGGCACCAAACAATCATCTTTGACTAAAGCCATACACTGATTAGACACACTATAGCCCTCCATGTGTACTTGACATTTTTCATCCCCTATAAAAACCATACGAAATAAATAAAAATAAAATTATATGTATCAGTTATTAATCAAAATTATCATAAACATGAACTAAGCCATTTGGCTACATAAACAATTTATTAAATTTATATTTTAAACTATTAGAAATTATGAAAAAATGTTATGAAAACTATCAACTTTATTTTTAATTAGATAATATAAATATTTTATGAAATAAATAATAATATAATTTTGTATTCATAATAAATACTAAAATATAATTGTGTAATTGGAGATTATATGACAGCAACTATTATAGTATATTCGAGTATATAACAATTTTTTTTCATTTTCTATATTTATAATGCATAGCACAAAAATTAAATTTCTGAATAAAAATGTATTATAGCCATAAAAGTATAATAGAATTACACAACAAAAAAAAAAAAATTAAAAACCTGTATTATTTTCAAGATATTATTACATTATTAATTTTGTTTACATACCTGTAACACAGACAGTAACAAATTTTGAACCAAAATATCCATTAGATGCATAACGACAAGGATTTGGATGTAAATTTTGAAAGTATCCAGCCATTATACATTCTTGAGCAGATAGAAAATGACTTTTTATATTTCTAACATATTTTACCTAAGTTATTTAAAAAACGTAAGCAATTATAATTATATTATAAAAAATATAAATTATAAATACATAATAAGTACTCATACAGTTCCATTTTGCATGTCTTCAGTCAAAAGATCAGTAAAAATCCAACCAACACATTTAAGACCCAAGCATCTGGCCAATTCATTAACTATATCTTGTCTTTCATCAGGCAATAATTTAACATGATCTCTTGAACTTTCCTAAAACGATAGTACTTATCAATTAGCGTCATTATAAATAATAATAATAAAAAAAAAAAAAGAGTAACAAAATGTTATATATATAAAAAAATAGGAAGAATATAATATTTACTTGAGGAGGTTCATAGATTGCTGCAACTACAGCTCGTATACCAAGTGGTATATCAGGATGTATTTCATGTCGCCCATACAAAAATCCAATACGTTGATGTCCTGTAATCCTCCAATAGTTCAAAAAACGTTCCACTAGCTCTGAGTTTTCAAACATGACATTGTCGACATGCCTATAGGTCTATTAAAATTAAAAACAGTTGTATAAATTAATAAAATAGTTATCAACAATTTATTTATTCTATTTACCTGTCTGTTTAATGTAATGGCTGAAGGTTGACATTTTGAACATATACCTTTTGGCCATGGCAAATGTCCAGTACAGCCTTCTTTTATCTTACAACTTATATTTTCTAATAGTAAAAATTTCCCTCTAAAAGTATAAATTTTAGTTAATTGAATTATTTTTATAATTTTCCAAAGCATAGTTAAATTACTTTGCTATTCCAGCAGTCATTTTTCTTAAGTATGAATGAAAAGATAAATGCTTCATATTTTGTGTTTTTAAATATTCTTCATCGTATGGTTCTAAAGGTGAACAATGGACACAACATCCATTATCTCCATGACGGCAACTAAAAGTTTATCAAGATAATTTTATTAATTAAACATTGATATGAACAATTTAAATGTATAATATTATTTACTATTTTTTATCTTTAAGACGTTTAATTTTTCCATCTAATTTCCATAGTAGTTTGTCCACTTCATCTTCTTCTACTTGACTTGTTGATCCTGAACTTTTCTTTCCGTTTGATGGCAGTGATGTAGTAGATCCTGGTGTAGAAACAACTGATGAAGAACGACTTCCATTAGCAGAATCTGCATTTGATGGGCCAGGAATTGCCCATATATTATCTGGATCTAGTGGACATAAGTATATCTTATCTCCATGTTTCAGATTTAAGCTGCTCAAATATACACTTCTAGATGATTTAATTTCATTTTTACGATGTCGATCACTAAATAATGTAAAACCATAGTTTGTAAGAGAAAAAACATTGTACACCTGTAAAATTAAAAAAATATATTAATAAGAAAATATTTTTAAATAGTGCTATTATGAAAAGTACACTATTGAAGTTTCATTAAAACTTCGATTAAAACATATATTTTAATTTTTAACATATTTTAAGTATCTTATAGAAATTTCACTATTTTCATAATATAGAGTTTAACTTATATGCACAAAAGAAATGAATAATATTTTCATAGGAAAACTTAATTACTTTTTCAAATAAATTATAATTTGTTTCCGTAGGTGACACTTGTACTCTTTTTGTTCCATCTGGAGATTCTACGCGTATTACCTAAAACATTATTAATTTAACAATAAATAAATATTTAAAAATAATTTTTTAGAAATAAAGGTTAGTTTAACAATAACATTGAAATGCCCCTGGAAATGTCTAATTATTTAACATATAAAAAAATAATAGTTAAAAAAAAAATTTATCAAGAAGTAAAAGAATTGAATTATCTGTACAATAAATTAAATAATGAATAACCTACAATAGTTTTAAATTGTAATAGTTGTCACTAAAAACAAATTTTAGTAAAAAAAAAAAAACAATATAAATATGAAAAATTAAAAGTTTAAGAATAATTTAAATAAAATAATACTAGACAAGTAGGAAGTTTAAATCATTAATAGCCCGATTGGCATTTTTTTAAAAATACTTAAAAACAAGTAAACACTCAATGACACAGCACCTTTATATGGAAAAAGTATAATTTTAATTTGTATAACAATAGAAAAATGTAATTCAATGATATTAATTAAGTAGATACTTAGTACTTACTATTTGTCCTGCCATTTCTCTGCAGCATTTATTATTAAGCACTTAAATACTTAATTATATCGACTTCACTATGAAATAATGGGTAAAAGTTCGAAACCCGTAATACAAAACGAAAATTCTTTTAGAAACAAGAGAAAATTCAAAGAAAATTGTCGATATCAGAAGTGTTATCGATTCTACCAACTAACGATTACGTGTACAGTGCAGGGTCTAAAATCGAAATTACGTTAAACCACGATTATTTTCCACATTAATTCTTAAATGATTTTTAATGGTTTTATCACGACAACAATGTAACGCAAATCCGTGATGTGGTGTCCTATTTGTTCTATTGTTAAGTGTGAGCCAATACTCCACTACAATAATTGTATTTCATTAAAATAAAGTCTATTGTACTAATAAAATGAATATACCTATGCAGTAACAAAATATTACAATCGCTTAAGTTATCTCTGTTGGTAGCGCTGTATAAATGTTGACATTTTCCTTCACCAGTTTTTAAAGTTTTTTCCTTATCTACGTAGTGGTAGAAAATTGAACTTTTCTTCTAAATAAGTAAAAAACGTTTCCATTTCATGCTGTAGTTGTCCTTCTCGAAATTCGATGGTCGGAGGATAACGTTGTACCACTAACACTATATTGTAAGTTAAACTTTTTTATTGTTTCCTCTATACAAAGATTGTAAAAGTAATTTATGTACAACCCCAGTAAATTTTACGTTTTATTTTCTAATATTGTTTTATTAGGTTTTACTAAAAATCAGAACAAATCGACATTTATAAATGTAGAATAACCTAAACACTTGTTTTAAAGTTAAACAGATATTTATTCTTTTATTCTAATGTACTACATATTACTGACTTGTTGATTATCCACAAAGTAAATAAGACTTCTGTATTATTATTTTTCACATTATAACCCCGTTTTATAAATTCTTTGTTTGAAATGTTTGAATACCTTATAAATGTAATTCATAGGTAATGATTGAATGTTTAAAATAAAAACTAATGTCTTTTCTATTGTTCATTACATTATTAAAATCAAATTATTTCAGCTAGGGAGGTATAGGTACAAATGTATTAAAATAAATACTATTCTGCTAAAATGTATAAATATTATACAAAATATTAATATTTTTAGTTTGTTTTATATTAGTCAATTGTCAATAAAGTCAGAAACAATATAATATAATGTTTTTGTCACAATTTTACTTAGAAATATATTGAGTTGTAAATATATCAAGATAGACAATGATTTTAATAGGTACACAACAAATTAATAAATAATTTTAGTTTTACATGATGTACCTATATTTAAGTTGTAGGTAGTTATAAATTATACTGCTACATTCTTCCTATAGCATGTTAATTAATACATCTTTATTTTTTTTAATACTTACATATTATTTTTCATACTGTTATATAAATCATAGAAAATGTTAGTTTAAAATTAAAAACTGAATTTTTTGTCTAAAATGCTGTTTATAATTAAATGATATAAGATCTTTCTTTATATGAATTTTTATAACATTTTATATCTATTAATTTTTTGAATTGACATTGTAGTAAGGAATACCTATAGATTATTTGTTATAATTATATTTACAAAAAATACACACACACAAATTGCTGAATGACCTCATTAAATAACTTATTAGTTAAACAATAATCAGTTATTTTTATTTTTTTATACTTTATAAAAAAATATATTTAATAATTGTTCTTTTAAAATTGTCAACTAATGATTTTTTATATTTTAGGTATATGATTATGTTTTATTAAAAAAACCAATAATAATAATAATTAATTACATTTTACTATTCTTCAAAATGTTATCAATATTTTTTTTATTATTTTTATTTTTATTATATTTTTTATCTAGAAACTAAATATTTTATGGTATTCTGAGTGTTGTAGGCATTAAAATAATAAACATTTATTGGATATTATACAACTTACTTGTATTTTTAAATTTATAAGTAGCCCATAGTTATTTATTAATTATGATTCATAATAGTGTACTGAGTTAAATAAAAATTGTTATTTCTATAGTTGAAACAATAAACTCAAAATATACCAATGGTAGTAAACATAAAATAATTTTTTCAGTCTTGTGCCTATATTACTGTATATTTATATCCAGATAAAAAAAAAAAATGTAAAGTTTCAATTATTATATTTTATAGGTTATCATTGTAGTTCATTTTGCTTGCAATTATTTGATATCTTGTAACATATTTATTATAAAGTTAATATGTATAAACTATGTGTTAAAAATTAAGGTTGTAAATATGCATATGAAAGTTATTACCCACAATTTTGTAATAAACAGTCTTGATTTGATACAAGATCAGAGTTACATTTAATCGGATAAGATAAATATACAAATAATGTACATTATTGAATTGTTTCTATTTAGTATTTACTTTATAATTTTTAGAAATGACTCACTGCAAGTTCATTTATTATTCACAACATGAAATTACTTTCACTTTTATTTGAACTTAAATGTTGTGAATCTTTTAATTAATTAATTTTAAATAAAATACATCCTTGTTTTATTTCATAAAATTAACAAATTATACAATTATTATACATTTATACAATTAGAACTAATTAACTTTATTTAATAACATTGTTATGTTGTTTCTAGTTATTGACTAATAGTATCTGCTGTTATTTTTTTTTTTTAACTTTAATTATATGCCGTGACACAGCCAAAGTGTATGCCTGTCTTATCCATCTTTTATTTAAAAATAACTTATTTTAAATAGTATTGTCTAATAAATGTTGGCTATATCTATAGTTTTTTGTTGCATCTTCGAGAGAACATTTTTCACTATTCCTACTTTTTAGATACAATTATTCTTGAATGAATTTAATTTAATTCATTATTCACTTAGTTATATGATTAATAAATTATGAAACATTCTATCACAATATTTTGATGCCTCAAACAACTTATAGTGTATTTAATTTATATTTTTGTCTGTATTTATTTAACAATTTTTACATTTATTTAAAGGGCTTAATAATGTTATCTAATTTCTTTTATTTAATTTGTCAATATTTAAGTCTAACTATGGGATGAAATTTTTTCATTATTATTTACATTTAATTTAGTACCAAATATTTATTTAAATTGTACAAATGTTTCAAATTACTGATATACCTATTTCAATATCTTAACATTTCTAATCTTCTCTTTTATAAGCATTTAAATTTTTTTAAACAATTATTTAGAAAAATTGTTAATATTTATCTAATTTTTATGATAATTGTATTCATCTATTATTTGTGATTACAATTATTTAATAAAACAAGATATACTTTTAATATTGTTATTTTTGGTTTTAGGTTATACAATTATTCATTTCATGACAATAATATGATAGAATAATTTAATTAACTTATATTATTTAAGTTTTGTAACAAAGATGAAGAGGCAGTTTTTTAAGGTTAAGCAATTTGCTGACCAGACATTCTCTAGGTATGATGTTTTTCAGTTTGTTTTATTGTAATAAATATTTAAATAACATTTTTACTTAATTTTTATTTAAAGGTCAGGTAAAACTGAAGCTCTTTCGGATACATTACAAACAGCAGAAAAACGAGTTGAATTTATCAAAAATGCTTGTCAAAATACTACAAAAAAATTATTAGCTACATTAATATCACCTGGACTTGGCCATGATGCTCCTGCACGTGAAAAACGACTTGTAAGTAATGTGTTATATTTTTTTTATACAAAAATAATTAATTATAATGTTTTAGAAAAAAATGCCTGATTATTTGCTAGCAATGGCAATGCTTGATAATGGCTCTAATGAAGAAGATAATTTATTAAGGTAAAATATTGTTTAATTTAATATATAACGATAAAGCTACTTATTTATTAAGAAACACAAATGAATATGAAAACATTTTTTTTCTGTTCAATAACAGTTTTTTACTATGGTAAAATAAAAAAATAACTATCTTTATTTAATAATTAAAGTTCATAGTTTATTTTTGTATAGTGGCTCAATTTAATTTGACTTTAACTCGAAATATATATATAGATTTATTATGTTTAAATTTAAATTGTATTTTAAATGTTTATTATTTTTAGACAAGTATTAGTGGAATGTAGCAAAGTACAAATATGTTTAGCTAATGCAGGTGTAGATTATGAATCACGTATTGAACAAACAGTGCTTAATAAACTACAACAAATACTGGATGTAGATGTGCCAAATATTATAAAGCAAAAACGATTACTTACTAAGTTGGTTCTTGATATGGATTTAGCTCGAGCAAAGTAATAATTATAAACTGTACATTATTTTATTTTTTATTTACACTATAATATAGACTAAGAGTCAACCTTTTGAATTTTGAAGTACATGTCTCCTTTCTTACTATTTTATGATGTAATGCTCCTCTCACCATAATAAGATTGAATTATGTTTAATATATAATATGTATAGTGGTGCTGAACTCAGATTTTTTTTGTAAAGTGAAATCTAAAATGTTTGTCCCACCCACCTAAACTTTTCAGCCATTTAATATGATCTAAAAACACTTACAATTTTTTTGTTTCACATTATCAGACATCAATTATAATATATATATATAACACCATTAACACCTTATTTAACTTTATTAACCCATTATCCCTATAGAGTCACTCAACTATACTCACCCACCCATTTAAGAATGAAGCGATCGCTTCACAGCAGCCACTGTATGTATTAATGTTTTTTTTTTTAGTTTTAACACCTTCCTTGGGAGGTGAATTCTCCAAGTTGAGAACCACTGATATAGACAATAGTTTCTTTAAAAGTCTTTATTCCTGTATTAATATTTAAATTCAATGGGGTATTCATTTAATAATTGTAATAGTTAGCTTAAAGGAATGAGTATTATATTAATTATTAATTAATAATTAATATTTTATTATTTACCTACTTTATATTCTGTTTACTGAGAGAATAGTACTATTTTGTGCGTAGGACTGACAAAAATTATGGCCACTTTCTCAAAAATCCCTTTTCTACAACTAAAACTATTTGATGTACTACAATATACTTACATAAATATTAAATACACTTTAAAAAAAATTGTAGAATGTTGTAAATTGTTAACGTGTCAATGTGGTTGAACAATAGATTATGGATCGCAATCACTATAATGAATTGGTGATACTGTAGCAACTAACTGTAATTAAGTTAGTTCTATGCTGTAATGGAGAGAAATGACAAATTATCGTTCGCCATGCTGTACCTATTATTCTCTCGGGGAATAGAATACTTTTGTTTTTTATTTTTTAGTATTATAAATAAACTATTATTATTTGTTTTTTTTTTTTAAAAAAGATATCAAGGAGTTTTAAAAAACTCTAACTCTGGAAGTTCTCATACAAATAAAGTAGATGCAGTTAAAGAAGAATTAGAAGATATAGAATTGAAAGTCGAACAATGTAAAGTATGTGTATAAAATATTTGATATTAGTTTTTCCTTTTAAATAAATATATTGTTTTTTTTTTTTTACTTACACTAAGGACTCTCTAGCATCAGAAATATTTCAATTAATATCACGAGAAGCAGAACTTTCATCTGTTCTTATAGAACTAATTAAACATCAACGTTCTTACCACCAAACTGCATTAGCTGTTTTGGATGAAATAGTTCCTGAATTAGAAACTGTTGTTGGTATGTTGTATAATCCTTAAATATTTTAAATACTAATATATATATTTTATACAGATAGTAACCCTTCAAAACCAGTTTTTGGTCAAAAACTCGAAGATCATTTAAGAGTTACTAAAAGACGAATAGCCTATCCAATTGAATTATGTATTTGTGCTTTATTGGAAATGGGTGTAGAAGAAGAAGGATTATTTCGAATTGCAGCTGGTGCTTCTAAAGTACGATGCATGAAACTTAGATTAGATTCTAATTGTCTAGATTTAGAATCAGCAGTTGAATACAGAGATCCTCATATAATAGCTGGAGTTTTAAAATCATATTTAAGACAGTTACCCGAACCTCTATTAACTCATCATTTATATGAAGAATGGATGGCTGCAGCTAAGTATGTATTCAATTTGGTTTCAACAATAAGCTACTTAATTTTATGATTTATTCTAATCATTTATTAGATTACAATCTAGTGATAGTAGACTTCAAGCAATCCTAAACGTTGTTCAAAAATTACCTCAATCAAATTTATATAATTTACGATATATAATTAAATTTTTGGCTTTGTTGACCAAACATCAAGATGTAAATAAAATGAGTCCTCAAAATTTGGCAATAGTTATTGCACCTAACTTATTATGGACACCTGAAGATAAAAGTGATAATATAGGGTAAGAATTATTAATATGCATTTAATTATGATACAATATTATCTATTCTTTTTTTATTTGTTTTATCAACTAGGTTAAATATGAATGCAGCTGCATGTCATAATATCATTGTAGACTGTCTAATATCACATTCAGATTGGATTTTCCCTGGGGGTAAAATTGAAATATTCAATAGTTATCATTTTATCAATACATTTTCATTATTAAATAATAAAAATTAATTTAATTTCAGAAGAAGAATATTATGTTACATTAAAGATATTGGATGTAAATGATTTTAATGGTCATAAAAGATCCAGTAGTGGGGACACACATTTGATTTTTACAAATGATGCTTTTGACACAAATTTGAAACGGAGTAGATCTAGTACTAATATTACTGATATGAGGTATTGAATGTTTCTATAAAATATGTGTGTTTTATTTAATTATTATAAAATTATTAAAACCAATGTTTATTGAGCTTTTTTAATTAATTAACAAAATTTAATGAATTTTGATTATGATATATTTAGCCCTCCATCAGAGAGCCCAAAACCACATACAAGAGGGCGTAAAAGTAAACCAGCTCCTGTCCCACCATCACCAACAATCAAGACAAACAACATTTTTGAAAGTCCTGCAGTCACTATGAAAGACCAAGATAAAGCTAACTGTGATAAACCTCCACCCGGTTCCTTATTGAAACCTAGTCAAACTACTGAATCTCCTCGGGAAAAGTTACCAACTGCTGATACAGGTTCTTTAAAACGTCCTGTTAAGCCCGCAGTTGCGCCACGCACAATACTTGAAACGTCTGATGATACAGTTTTCCGTAAACCTGCTATACCTGAACGACCAGCGTCTTTACAAAGACCATTAAGTTCTTCATTTAGGAGTCTTAGAATATTAACAGATGTTTCTAATGATAAAGTAGATGTAATGATAATTTAATTGTATTATGTATGCTTAAATATTGATTCAATTTCTATAATTATAGTTAGATCAAGGAGGCCCTATGTTGGAAAGAGCACATTTGTACACAGTGTCTAAACAACAAGTTTCATTGATACAAGTTGGTGATCAATGTGATGATAAAGAAATTAACCAAAATCAACATACTGGTTAGTACAAATTGTTAATCAATTAATACCTATTGTACTTAATTTTACTTTTAAAGTGAATTATAGATGAATTTCTACATGTAATACTTATATTTCAGATGTAATAGATACATGTTATACAAATCAAGAGAGTCTAAATGATGATAATGGAGGTTATATAAGTCCAACAATTTCTAGTCACCGAAATATACCATCAGACATCCAATCTGGTTAGCATATTAATTATTATTTAATGATATTTTAATCTGATCTGAAATTAATTTTAGGACAATCATCAGCATTAAAAACACCAATAAGAACTCAACGGCCTATACCTCCTCCACCTCCACCACCAGTTATTTCTTCAAAAAAGGAACCCGAAAGTACAGATTTATAGCATTTAATAAAAGTGATAGAAAGTTAAAATTTGTTTTTATTTCATTATTAATATATTGACCAAAGAAACAGTAAAGGTTTTTTGAGTTGAATTTCACTGACAAAAGAAGCATTTAATAATTTCTATTTTGTGACCTTTGCCTACCATTATTTATTTATTTATTTATTAATTAATTAATTTATATTTTTTGTTAACTTGAAATATTTTATCTTTTATTTATATATACGTACATATATTATTTAATTATGTAAATTATCACATTTTTTTTTTTTTTTTTTTTGAAAACAAATTGTTGTTTACCTATTTACAGATTGTAATTTAATATTTTTAGACCTTATTTATGAATTAAAGAAACTTCCTTGTATTTTTTTACTAAACATATATTTTCATTTATAATTATTAAAACTGAAATACAGGGTAAAAAAACTAAAAACTGAAAGTTTAGATTATTTAATGTAATTTTGTTGAGTTATAAATATTTTTTTTTATTAATTTTTCCATTAGATCAATGTGCACCATATAAAAATGTTTATCAAAATTAAAAACCACCATGTTAAAACTTTTGGTTGATGTATCATGAAAATAAAAGTTTGATGTTTTAACTATTTATTTTGTTTGTAATTATCAATTATCTGCTCTGTTAGAGCTTAAATAAATTATTTAAATTAAATAATATTAATAATATTAACGTCAATTAATATTGAAATTACTTATGACTGATGAGTATAAAACATAATATAAAATAATAACAGCTAAAGTTGTTTATTCTGTATAAAGCTAGGAATATAAAATAAATTTAGATTATGTGTACTTTTGAAAGGGATTGGTCAATCAATTTATCAGAATTTCTGAACAAATAATAAACATTTAAAACAAAACAGTTATTAATAATAAATTTAATTAATTAATTGATAGTCAAATTTATAGAGTCCTTTATTAAGGTAATCTCTAGATATAGAACATAACTAAATAGTATTCATAAAATTGGTTAGTTAAAAAAAATAGCTTAGATATCATTTAAAGTAAAAAAATTAAATATCCTTTAGGTACCTTATAACTGAAATCTTTCTGAGATTGTTATTAATGAGTATATGTATAATTAACATTATTTCCATTTTATTTGATATGTGTAAATGTGTTTTTCCAAAAAAAATTAATATTTTATTGATTTTGATTATTTTTATAATAGTTCAAAGATGTCACCATTACCTTTTGCAGGTAAGAATTTTGTTGAAAGTTTCTTAGTTAGTATATTAGAATGCGTAAAACAAGTAATTACATTTACATTAATGATTTGTTCTCTTAAAACACTTATTTCATATAGATAAATCTTCAAATATACATGTATATCTTTTTTAACAGTCTCAAAGTTGAATTTTTAGCCAACTGCAATAAACAGCATAGTATTTGCAGGTTTGTAGGTTACATTCAGGCCGGTTTGGTCTGGCAAACCACCGAGTAAAACTTGGTAAGAAGGTTTTAAGTGTTTAATCATATATATATATACATATATATATTTGTGATAAATTAGTATAAACATTGGTAGAAAATATAATTGATTATATAATTGATTATTTAAACTGTACAGTAGCTATAATCAAACGTTAGAAACCGATATTTTTCCAACCCGGCGCTGGTTACATTCATCACTAAAAGAGGTTATACCATATTACTTTTTCATTTAGACCAGTAAAATATATTATGTTGATAAGCTGAAAAGTTTCCTCCTGAAGCTGTATTATTCACCAAAATATTAATTACTTCCATAAACATATTTTCTCATTTATATGATATATCCTATTACATATACGATATACCCTGTTTGCCAAGACTAGACCTGCGCAACAGATGAAAACATGTTGTTTCTCATCACTTGTTCAGTGCCGCAACTAGACATCATGAAGTAGGTTTGCAAACCTTAATCTAGGGCTTAAATATAATTTTAAAATTTTTAACACATCAATTTGGGGGCCTATATGTATATTACATTGGTTTGGGGCCGGTGTGCAATGCACACCTTGCACACTCGGTAGTTGCGGCACTGCACTTGTTGGCTACAACTTATCACCTGTTGCGGAGAGAGGATTTTTAATGAAGCGCCTGTTGGATGAGCGAAGTGGGTTGATCTCATGTCAAACAGAGTATATAGCAAAAAAACAAAAATAAAAAAATAAAAAATGTCAATGATTGAAACACAAATAGTTAAACTGAATATTGATTATACATTTAATTTAAAAATTATATAATTATTCAACTACTCATTATATTTTTATATGATCAAATTAATGATCTTTTTTCAGTGGTGGTGAAAGATTTCTTTCTAAAACAGGAGGTTCATTGTACACAATTTTCTGATCATCTTTTCTTTTAAGTTTTTCTTCTAAAATACTGGGTTTTGATGGTGTTTCTACGTTAGATATTGCATGTTCTATATTGTAACCAATAATACCAGCCACAAAAGCTATTGGGAAAGTAATCATTGGTACATATCTTAACAATATTCTATAGTAAACCATGATGAATCTGAAAAAAATATCAAATACAATGTACTATGAATACTATGTAATAAAATGATAATTAGTAATAATTATAATGAATGTAAATTAGTTTTACATAAAGGGATATTTTTTAAAATATAGTTAATATAAAATTAAATTGGAGGTGAAAATGACAAGTATTTCAGATCATTTTATTTTTGCAAATGTTTTATGATTCTTAAGTTTTTTTAAGTTGTATACTCAGCAGTCAGCACTACATTTCAAACAAACAAAGCAAAACACATTATAAAAAAAACTTAATTCATAACTGTAAATGCAATACTAAAAAGCAATTAATTATTCAGGAGGGATAAAAAAACTAATTATTTGTTTATCAAATTGATAAAAGCTTAATATTGTTTGAAAATGTTGTAAATATGTGTTATTTATATCACAATAAAATATATATCTCAAATCTTTAGGCTGGGGCCACACATAGCGGTTGAGCCGCAGCGGTCGAACCGCGACATGATGCGGTCGAACGTGAACCGCGCACCGCGGTTGAACCGCATATGTATGAACGAGTATCAGGCGGTTGCATTTAAAATCAAAAAAATTGAATTTTTGAGCGGTTCAACCGCTATGTGTGGCCCCGGCCTTAGTTTTAGAAAGAAATACATTTCAAACTAAACTCAGACATATTATAACTAAATTTTTCACACATTATTATCTAATTAATGGTATTAAAACTAAATATTTGAAAAAAGAGTTAGTTTCGAGATATTATAATTACAGTCACCCTAATACATTCCTCACCATACTTGGTTCAAATTCTTAAACTTATTATTTTATAGAAAATCTTACATTTTCTACTTTAAACTTGAAGGTTGTGGTAATCTATATTTGTGCATTTCAATTTCAGCATCAAAATATGAATTTTTGTGGTAGCTGAAATATTGTGGATTCTTGTAGGGACCGTTTTCAGCAGCTTTCCTTACACGTTCTACATAAAAAAAATTGATATAGTGGATAAAATAATAATACTATAAGTTATCTATGCATCAAGAGAATATGAGTGTACATAGTATAGTAACCAAAATTAGTTGCTTTCAATCTCAAATGTCCCTAAATGGAATATAATGGAATGAGTAATATTTATCAAACAGAGAATGACCTGTTAAGATTCACGTTTCTATGAACAAACCAGTCATATTCTCTCATGGATAGTATATAGATATTAGTTAATATTTTTAATAAAATAAAATCATTGTCACTGGTAAAATAATAATTTACCTGGTGGTGGGTTAGCAATGATAACCTTGGAACTCAAACCTTTAACATTAGATGTAATGTCTTTTGGTTTTTCAGTTGTGGCCACGTATCTGCGGAACTAAAAATGTATCTTCTTAAAACTGGTTTAAACATATTAAGATCATTAATAAAATTATAAAATAATTCAAAACCTGTAGGGTCTTACTTTTGACATTGACTTTTTATAGTATCAAAAGTATATATAAGTTGAAATTTACCTGACTATTAACCAGACATGATTTTGTTAAAACATTGTTTATCCTCATTATTTTATATTAAGATGAATATAATCTGTAGTTAGTTGAATTTAAATAAAACTTTTCAGATATTATGCTGTATTATGCAATATAATATAGCCTTTTAAGAATAAACCCACGAATTAAGATATACAGTAGTGATGGGAACAATCGAGAGAAATTACTCGAAATACTCGATTGTTAGATTTAATCGATTATTTCGATTGTCTTGAAAACTCTCGAGTGGTCGGGTTCGGACGCATATAATTTTCCAGAAAAAAAACTGATATAATGTAGATTAGTTGAATGTTTTATTACAGAATATAATATTACAGAATTAAAAACAAACAGAATATAAAATTCCCAGAAAATATTTAAACAGAAAATGTAATGAATAGAAAAAAATACTGCAGAATATAAAATGATAAGAATGTTTATCAATGGAATGTAAAAATCCAGAAAATAATATTACGGAATTATCAGAAATGAAATTTAACTGAGTGTATAATTCCAGAATGGAATATAATAGAACAGAATTTTACAGAACGTTATGATGCATAAAATATTTTACCCGAAAATTATATGCTAGAAAACATTTTTCCAGAAGTA
>VUJU01001418.1:7361-57694 GCA_009835225.1 Aphis craccivora | reverse complement strand
ATCCGAGGGTATATTCTATAATATTACTCTCCGAAAAATTTTAATATTCTCGATTCATTACGACTTCAAAAACTATTTGATGTTATATTGAAAGACGAAAAGTACCTATCGTTTAAATGTTTTAAAACTCGTCCGATTAAAATTACTCTGCTCTTCATTCTATATCTATACCATCTTTATCATCTTTCGATCAGGTATGCATATTGCTGCTATCAAGTTTTAAATGTTTTAATATATATTTTTATATTCGTAGGCATTTCAATATAAATATAGGTTCTTAGACCAGCATCTTTTTAATCGTCTGTTAAGATTTTTAGGGATGATATAATATATAATATAATACATTGTATATATATTATACTTAAATATTGAAAACTTATAAATTATACAGCTGTTATTGTTCTATACCTATGATAGAAATTATTTTAATGAAATGTATTTTATGCATATATATTATTGTATACTTATGTACCTATATTAATTTAGAGTATAAACATTAGAGTTTATAGACTATTAAATAAATGTATTTTTTTTTTTTAATATAAATTCATTTTTTAAAATACTTTTCACTTTAAACGAAAGTATAGGAAGTTATTTTACATTTTATAAATACAATAAAAAATTTAGAATTTAATTTTAAGTTTATTATTTATGATAATCATATAAATAATATATTCTATATTTGTAAAATGAACTTCAAAATTAGTATTCATAATTAAAATAAAGATTGGTGAACAATTGTGTAAGTTTGATTAACTACCTATGTACGATTAAATAATAATGACAATATAACAACAATTTACAATTCTATAAAAAAAATGATGATGTAGTTTTCTGAAAAAAACATATAAAATTGTATGTGTAGTACAAGTTCAAAAAGCTAAAATATATCGCTATATAAAAAAGTTTGTAGGTATTAGTGGTTTTACTGCATTGATTAATTTAGAATTCAGAATAAATAAGAGCCATTATCGGATATAGGTAATGACAAGTTGTTGTATAGCATTAAAAAAAATAAAAAACTAATACCAGCGGAGGTTAATGTTTAAAGACCGATTCATCCTTTTAACTTTGAGGAACGTTAAGTACCATAAGGTACATGCTGAAAAACTTTATAAGGTGATATAATCAGATTATTAGAAGCAATTTATCCATCTAAAATGATTAAACAAAATAGGTTTTGTAATTACAAACATATTTGTAAAGTATAGTTTGACAATACTTGGATTTATAGATTTCGATAAATTATTTGATAATTTTACTTTTTTCTGTCGTAAAATCAAGTATCTATTAGGTACACTACCATTTAAAATTAATGATATTAAATTATATGTATAGAATTTGTAAGTTTGATAAAAAAAAAATAGTTATTCTAGGGAAAATAATAAATACCCTAAGAACAGATAAATAAGAACAATTACTCTTAACTAAATATTGACGTGGAATTTTAATTCTCTGGAAAATTGTATTGAAATTTTACAAATTTCAAGAATCTTGATGGTTAGTAATTAAATATGTTGAATAAGCATTATTTTTCATTTATTTTTATCATTGGATATATTATTATTATGGAGTATAATATGAATTTTGTTTTAACAATGTTATGTTTTTCACTTATTCAGTTTAAGGTTTTCATGATGTAACATAATATGAGTAAAACATATTACATATTATATCATAAACAATAAAAGTGTTGATTACTTAGTATCTCTACACAATAATTTAGAATCATTGGTGTTTGAATTAAATATTAGCCAAGAATGAATAAAGTACTAATCGATTTTATGAGAAAAAATGAGTGTTCAAAAAGTGTCATGAATGAAGTCCATATATTGGATTTAAGTTTATAATATGGTAGTATAAATTATAGACAACATACCTATTCTAGATATCTTATAATAAAGCTCATTTAATGACTTAATTTATTGGTCTTTTATTATAATAACATTCAACTATTATTATGATAATCATATAGATACAATTATATATTTTAATTTTAGATGTTTTTAGGTATACTAAAATTATATACAAGCTTATCCAATGATATTTTAATATTTTAAACATTTTATTTCGTAGGTATTTTATGCTTCTGGTTCAATTTTTAAAATTGTTATTTTATGAACGAGACTTCTCCTTATTTATAAATCTTTTAATTTAGTTTTTAAATAAAATTAATGCGATTAAAGAAATTCATTTTTATAAATATTTAAATATATAAAATAATGATTTAGAATAATAACTAAGTAGGTACTTAGTTGTTTATTCGTATTTATATATTTATTTAATAATGATAATTTTCAATCTGTACATTAAATAATGAGCACAATAAATAAATTTGATAGAGGTTAGGAATCAGGAAGCGTGAGTGAGGGGGTAGTTGACCAGTGGCGGCACTCCAGTTATATTTATGGCTAAATGTGTATTCTTAAAATCAATATAAAGATACTAGTTTTAGCATAACTTTGATTTGAATAATAGTCCCTATAGGTCGAGCTATAGGTTTATTTTAAATGAATTAAGTTAAGTTAGGGTAAATAGATCCTATGCTGTACATTTTGTTTTATCGTTCAAATTTATTTAGTATCTTAATACGATTCTTTAAACTATACTGGAATAAATTGTATTATCTTAGAAATGATTTTAATTCAACAAAGTAATATCCCCCATTCATCAAAAATTAATTTAGACGTGTTTATTAAATGTACTATGTATTATGTATTTATGTATTCTTTATAATATATCGTTTGTTTTCTGTCATCGTTTTTATGGCATTGTAGACATTTCGATAAATTTATGTAAATATTACACACAGTTATTACGTTTGTAACACTGATTACACAGACATAAAGTTTGACATTATAACATGAAGGTTAGAAAATAAATCTGGGAACAATTTGATGTATTATCCATGACTATTTTTATTTGGCAATTCGTTCCAGAAATCTGATCAAAATAAGATTAAAAATATAAAATTACGCTTTAGACTATTGAGAGGTAGTAACAGTTCACTTCTATATAGTCAAAATAACCGTTTAATTTCACCTACCTATATAATTTAAAGTGAATTCAAACTTCATGGTTAAACAAATCAAATTGAAGTAACTTAAATTAAACATTCTGGTCTCGTAATTTAATCAGTTTGTTATAAGTTTTAGTGTATAATTGTTTTAATACAATATATATTTGTCAAAATAACAGTAGCTATCATTTAGTGGGCAACTTAATATGAATGCCCTATGGGTAGTATCGCGGGTAATATTGTTTCTAATATTTTTTAAATTATTGATTTGTATATTTTTAATACAAAAAATGTATGTTATTCAATTTTTACTTATTTATTACTATTGTTCATTTTTTTAAACATCGATATTGTATTACATTACTATTGTATCTTGATATATTATATACATATTTTATATATATTTAGATTCTAAACATAAAAATAACGAAAATATTTAATCTTAAGAAGATTACCTATATTATTATTATTGAAAAGTACTTATTGACATTTTTTTCCAAAGATATTTTAGTTTGCAAGTATAAATTCATGATAATACCTATTTTTGAAAATTTAAGTTAAAAAAAAATGTAATACATATCGGCTGAGGTTTTATTTTTTATAACCATATTAAATAAAATATACCCATATATTACGTGAAAAATCATTTTTACAGATTTTAATTTTTTTTTCGAATTAAACAAAATGGAGAAATTGATATGAAATCTCATTAAATGGGATAAATTTGAGGGTTCATAGATATATTTTTCAATCTCCCTGATACTGGTAAATCGACCTTATAGACTGTCGTTTGATATACTTTCAAATGCGTTACCGGATGAAAGGAAGGTATTATCATATACGCGTATAATAAACTCAAGAGCGTAACGTATACCCCTGCATCTTATTATTTATTTTTTTTTTTTTTGTCAACTTTTACGTCAAATATGATATTATAATATTATTTCCTATAGGTACCTTCTATTTATGCATCTATATACATTTTCACCACAATATTTTTCTACCTACTTGAACGCCATCGTCCCATGTACAATTCTTTCATTGTTCACCGGGCGTTTTTCATAACAGCAGAACGGTTCATTGTACACAATCATTATACCCAGGAAAGCGGGGTGAAGGACTATAAATAATAATAGTAAATCCGAAAAACGCATTACCCTCAGCTAGGTAAGGTAAAAAAAATCATTACTCGTACAGAATAATATGATGTCGGTATAATGTAAGACACGGGTATCAAGCAGTATATTATACGTGATGTATGTATAATTTGATATTTGGTATTCGTAGGTATAAGAGTATATTATGTAAAAATACTTGAACACACGTGTCGATCTCAGTAAAACTTTAATTCATAGGTGACAAAATACGAAGTAAAATAAAATCTAGCTAGTTGACAATAAATTGAAAACAATACGAACAAAGGCTTTTAATTAATATTACTATGTTGGAGAATTTAACATCAGCGAATCCTTACTGGGCCGAATCACCTAGGAGTGTGTAACTTTAAACTACTGTTGTGGTAATAATAATAATGATAATAATGATAATAATAATAAAAAAACACAATATAGGTACACAACTACACAATTGGTAGGTACGTGTTTATTTGCGAAATTTGACTTAACATTTCCTGTTTGTATTATAATGTAAAATCATTTCTAAATTACATATTTTACGATTGATAATATTCTCAGTTACAATATTCTGATGCATAAATTTAGTTTTACATAATGAATATAGTGCATTCATTTTATAATTTATAATTATATTTATATTCATTTTAAGTATTCGTAAAGCGCTCAGTAATTATTGTATTCAATTAATTGTGTATAAATAATAAATTAAAACCAATAGTACTCAATGGTATTTATTTATATTGAAGCCGAGAGCAACCTCTGTGTTTATTTTAAATTATAAAAGTGAATTAATTTTTTCTTTTTTAAGCTATGTTGTAAATCTTTTGATAATCTCAATTGTTCTATATTAAAAATGGTTTCCTTTTTATTTTTGTAGCTATTTGTCGTGTATAACGAACCGACAGAACACATATTATGTGCGTTTTATTAGTTTTGTGAAGAAGAGACGGAGACTGAGGAAAATAATATGTCTGCGATTCGTTCTTTTAAAAATAAATTGTTAGTTTAATATTATATGTTAATATTTTTATCTCCGTCATTATGTTATTATATATATATGACCGTATAAATCTAAGTAATAAACTAATAACACTTAATTAAAAATTCGACGGAAAATCTTTGAGGTTGATTCTTTAAATGAAAAAAAATACTTTGAATAATTCATCAGAAAAGTCATTACCTACAATTAAACTGTTTTATTCAGTTGTACTCCTTTGAATCTATTGGTACTCATTAAAAATAAGAAATAATGATTTTAATATATCATATATTTTCCCATGCATTTTATGTAAATTTGGTTGTGATTCGTTAGTTATATCATCATAAGATATTTAATATTTATATAAAGTATAACCGTACCAATATTTTCTTGCCAATATGTGTGAAATTATGTATAAAACTATAAACTATACCTAATTTGTGATATGCATAGGCTTTAAAATCTTAAAATACTTCTATTTAAATAATTAATATCTTACATTAGATAGTTTATAATCATTAAGAATACCATCTGGAAGTATGTAGAACAAATTATTATTCAAAGATCATTGTACAGATTATTGTTTTATCATTTATTAATCTTATGTCTGTGAATAATTATCATAAGGCTATGTATATTATGTATTTCTAAGCTGAACTGCCTTTCAACCTAAAGGTTCTTGTTGGTTAACCGATGAGTTTGTTAAAGACAATTTGACTAATGATCAAAGTGTTGGAGAAAATTATTCAAGTGTTTGGTACTCCCCAACTTCCTAATTCTCAGCGAAATTGTCCGAAGTTTTGCTGGTTAAAATTATACGTCACATAGTGAGGTGTAGAACAGCGAAGTTTGATGACGTGAAGACCTTTAAAATATCAATTTTCTTAGCAGTTTTCGTGTGATTCTTTAGCACCACAGTTGTTGACAGCACTGACACGCTCTTTCTAGACAGATAAAATAAAATATGTAGTTATTATACGTATCTTATATATATAAAAAAAAAAATACTTTGATTAATGTCTCCAAGTTGTATACATTTTAATAAAATTAAATGTTTCATCTTCCATGAAATGTGGACGTTTCATGTGTTATGTTTTCGGATCAATGGCGATATAATTTCAAGTAAAAAACAAACCCAAAACTTTTTCCCCACACGAGGTCGTTCTAAAAAAAAAAAAAACGATATCTAAACAAATGTTTGATGGTATGAAATGTTTTACAATTATTTGTACATTTTTAATTGTTATATATAATATAAGGACATAAGTTTTTTACAATAAGTAAAAGTTTTTGGTAACCAAATAGATCTAAAAAAAATCAACTAAATTTAAAATTTAAAATTCACAAAAAGAAAAAACTCAAAATTATTCTTATTTGGTAATTAATAATTTAACATACACGGATTACAAAATTAACAATAATATATTCAATAATACGTTTATTTTATTCAATTAAACAAAATGTATAATTAATAATTATATTATTCTTTTTTGTATAGGTAGTGTAATTTAAAGTTTTCATAAAATAACGATGTTGAAGTTTTTAACAAGTAAATTGTTATCTGTATATTTAAAGATACAATAATAAATATAGATTATTAATTATTATATTTTATGTATGAATACAGGGATTGATGCTTTACTTTTTTTGAAGTTCATATTGTTTTCACTTTTTAGTAATAAAATAAATAGGATTATAATGATATTGTTTCTATTTCATACAGAAAAATGTTTCAGATTGTTTTATGCTTTAATAAAGAACGGAACTGAATCTGAAACGTTTTAAAATCTTGCAGGATAGGTTCACATCTCGGTTCACATGTATGATTTTAATACATCTTAAATTATATTATACGAACCCTATTCTTATGCAATATTATTAGTGCGTATTGCTAGATAATATCTTATAGATTTTAAGTTGTACAAAAGATTTACAAATTTCAAATGATGCGTGGTTTTATTTTCAATATTGTTTGTTTAAATAGTATACATATTATGCTTTAAATGATTTTAGTGTAAAGACAAGTAAACATATTTTAATATTTTAATTAAACATTAAAAAAATAAATATTTCTATTTGCTTCATTCTAACTGGGTTTAATACTACTCAAAAATCATAGCACTTTTTTTTTTATAAATAACACAATCAATTTAAAGCCTGTTAGCAAATCAAATGTTTCTGGTTTACATACATTTTGAAACCCAATCATTAAAACTTTGCATTTTGTGTATTTGTGTTGGTCATAAATCGTAATTAACGGTTGTATAAAAAAAATTGGGTATGGTCGAATTGCACTTGAGTTGAAAAAAGGTAATGGTTGAACTGCACTTGGGCTCAAAAAAGTATTTCCACAAAAATATCATGCATTTGAAGGGGTTAAATGTTTAGAAAACACTCATTTCCTTTCCCACTTACGGGCTTAGAACTGACAATGATTTTAATCATTGGCGTGGTGAAAAATGATAGTTTTATACGTACATCATGTTATATCATTTGTATGTTTTCTAGTACCGTGTAGTCGAAGATCTTGTATCAGTATTCTACATCTAATGAGTATTTTCTAAACATTTACCCCTTCAAATACATGATATTTTTCTGGAAATCGTTTTTTGAGCACAAGTGGAGTTCGACCACTACCTGTATTTTACTCGAGTGCAGTTCGACCATTATCTTTTTTCAAGTCAAGTGCAATTCGATCATTTCTTTTTAGGTAATAAGTGCAATTCGACTATCCCGAAAAAATTGTATACCTAATCAAAATCATTACATTATAATTTATAAACTTGTGTAATATTTTAAATATTTTGTGAGTGAATAATTTAATATATCTTTTGCAATCCCAACAAATTAAATGTTCAATATTAGGAACCCATTTATAAAACAATATAATAAATTTTTATTTATTATTTTCACGAGGATAGATAATTAGTATTTAAATTATGGCACATACATATTTAATGTTAAAATGTTATTACAATTGTTTAAATTTTAAAGATACTGAGGTTTCCTAAACCATTGTTTTTCAAATTAAGTATTAAACATTAATTTATTTTGAATAATACAGTTTGGTGTAAGTTTATTCATAAAACAACTAAATACTATACCTGCTATTTATTATTATGTTGTTACTTTTAATTAATTCATTTGAGGCGTTATAGATAGAGTTTTGTATGCATCGTATTTTGATATTGTACTAGAAAATAAGCTCTAAATTACTAATTTCACTAAAAAGTAAAATTAGTTAGGTAGTTCCGACAGCGTGATTATACATTTTAATCAATTTTTATAAATAACTCAAATTTTATTTAGAAATATTATTAATTTATTTAAAAGTTTGTACAATTAACAATAAAAATAACAAAAAACAATAACCTAAAATACCTATCGTAATATTAATGAAATCAATATAATACCTATACTGTAAATTCATACATGCGAATTATTAAGGTAGAGGTAGGTATAGTAAATTTACAGTATATAAGCCTGAATGACTATTTTTATACAAAATATTTAACAGCCTATAAGGGGAAAAACAGTATAATATTATAATATTTTGTGTATTTTATAGTTAAGAAATATATTGATATAATATGTCGAACCAGTGTGTAATACCGGATTTAGTGTTTTATTACAGGGTTGGAAAGAGGAAAATTTTTACACGTATACTTGAACGAGAGTGCAGTTGGTTGTATTCGTGTATTGATTACGTAATACCTACGCATCAGCATATTATTTTAGGAAATTATTTGGAAATATATAGATGATAGAGTGTGATAAAATATAATATGTACAACCTCCTTAGTAAACTTATATAGTATAATATATACGAATAAAACGAAAGTTCAGTAGTTAAAAACTCGTGAAAATAAGAGCTACAATAATTGTAACCAAAAAAGTACTCCAGTATGAATAGAAAACAATATTTGTATTTGAAATGAGTATTATATATATTTTTATGAGTATGTTTATTATTATTGATTTTTATTCCGTTTCATTAAATAATTTTTAATGTTGTATATTTTCACATTATATTTCTGGAAGATTGAAAATTATATTTAGTTGTTGTTTGCCCAATTACTTCCGATGTAATTTTAAAAAAAGAATGTTCTTAGCATTTAAAACATCGAACAGTTTTTGTAGCGTAAAATTAATATTTCAGTCCCTTGCTTTAAGGTTAAGTGTATAATATTATATATACATGTTCTACAAAAATTGTTATATAAACAACGCGTTAACCTGGTACGTGGATGCCAATTTTTCTCATGCCCCAATTCAGATATACCATATACGTCATTATAGAATGATAAGAAAAAATAAGATAGAGAAGAAAAGCGTAATTTTTTCACAACCAATACATCCATTATGCGGCACCACATGGATCTCGATGCATGTAAACACGTATTCCATTTACGATAGGAGACCCTCCGAAGATCAGGTAGAACGGGTAGGGACTGTTGACCGGAAATTCGTTTAGTGCAATGTCCGGGGCCTTCCCTCGCACAATACCGCATTATGCCCTTCCCATAATAATCAGTTAATAGCCATCGCATGGAAATGTATTATTCATGGGCGTTTTTTAATTTTTTATTTTAACCACTGCTTTACCTATATAAATATAATATATTATAATATAATATGCTATTGTTGTCGTAAAGCGCATTTTTTCGTGTTCTGCATTTAAGATGATTCGAAAGAGAGTTTAATAAAACCGAAATTTGACTATATATTGATAGTTTATCAAGAATTCAAGAATACAATTAATTGGAGTGTGTTATGCAGGTGCGAATCCGATACCCGGTCCGTTTTTTTCAGTTCTGATTTTCCGGTCTGTGCACCGCACCTACACAATCCGGTGTCAGATACGCTTTGATTATTGAACATTCATTATTCGCCTTAAACGCTGAATTTTCATTATTCAGACGGCTGCAGGCTAGTTATAATGTTTAATGTTTCTAATACATAAATATTGGTTTTAATATACATTGGAAAATTCGTGGTTAGTTAAAACGGTAGGTTTAATCGTTTTTTTTTCATTATTATGATACTATTGTGCGTTCGTAAATTATTTTTAGAATGTTTTAAAGCTCTAAATTTAATATATTTTTTTTTTAAATATATTTTTTCAATCAAAATAATTTTTATATAATATTATCTATATAGAATTGATTAAACAATGTAATAATCTGTTCTGTTATAATAGTATTGATTGATAAAATAATTTTTTAAAAATGGCTTTTATTGCTATGTTTATTTTACACACAATTGTATATTCTGTCGCAGTTGCTATATAAATGTTTTAATGAGTAAAACGATATAATTTATTTAAAATCAAATATTTATGAGTGGGGCGTAAAGTTTTAGTATAACTTGAGTTAAATTATATTCAGAGTAAAAAATTGAATGGATTTTTCCCCCGTTTTTTCTCATTATTTTTTTAATTATTTGTTCGAATAATTTTTATAATTTTAATTAATATTTATAATTTTTATTATTAAAATGATGAATAAAAGATCAAATAGATTACAAAAAGTTGAATAATATTGATTGTATCTTATATTATTAAGCGTATAGCCCTATTTATAAAGTGTATCTATATAATATGTTAAAAAGATTGTTTATGAGATTATATTATTTATTTATGATGAACTGTTACTGCAATATGTATATTAAAGTGGTGATTTTCCTTATAAGAAGTGTTACATTTTGCAATTTTATTTTAAATGTTTAAAGACATTGATTTATTTAATTTTTAACATTATTTTTTATACAGATAATTAAATTTTACAATAATTATAAAAATACTGACATTTTATATAATAAAGATTGACAATATTATTGAATTGTATGACATACACATTTGATGACGACATCATCATTGATCATAAAACTGAAAAAGATAATTAGGCGTATTAAGATAGATAGGTATGTTTCTTTAATAAAATTATTGTATAAGTTAAATTAAGTAATAAGTATATAATATGTGATAATTTCTTTAATAGATTTTACCGAAGCGATTTATAATAAAAGTAACTTATTAAATGTATGGATTAAAAAAATCTGTTTTTTAATATATAATAAATACTAGCTGACCCCATGCACTTCGTTGCCCATTAAAAATATAATATAGGTAATATAGGATATTATATATAAACATATATGTATATTTTAAAAACATTGTTAATTAACATTATAATTTATTAGATATTTATTGTTATGTAAGATAACTATTTAGAGATATAACTGTAAAAATGTTTGTGTTAAATGCAAATAATAAATATACGATAGAAAAGCTAGAATTGGGTTAAGTAAACTTAATTTAATAATGTTATTAATTTTCACTAAGAATACATCAGATATGATCAATTTGATTATAATGATAAATTGACCTAGTTTTGGCAATATATCAATTTTATTATTTAAGTCCTTTTCAAAATCTAGAATATTTTGAATGGAATTTTATCGCATCTTTTGGACGTATAATATTAAATGTCTTACTAAATCATATTTTTATTTTGTATTTACATTTTTGTTGTAAAAAAAAAAAAATTATAAAGTTATTGAATTTTAAATTTGATTGTCTGAAAGATAATCTTGTCTATAGTAACAAGATGTTAACTTTTTAAAACTCAATCAGATTTCAAAATAATAAGAGTACAATCACGCATGAAAATATTACTCGATCATAATATTATATAATAATACTTTTATAAAAAATGTTTTTAATAAGTTATTCGTTTTTCAATCTATGTACTCGTATTAGGTTGGAGGTAATTTATTTTATGAATTCATCATTATACATATATTTGAAGTATAATCGTATTTTTATAATGTAAAAACTCATAACGCTTTATACTAAGTTTTTACGATAAATATTTATAACTACATCAAGAATACCTCCGTTACATTATGCATTATACAATGGCCATCCGACGTGCAGTCTTGGAGAATTAAAATAAAATACACTTGTAAGTCTCCATTATACAATGTTATTGTTTGATAATTTTTTATTTTCTAACAATTGAGTATTATTCATATTTCAAACTGATCTATCAGCTAGATATTTTCGTTTTTAAATCATACTTCACGGTGTTTAATTTTGTTAGACCAAAATATGTAAAAAAATGTTTCAACTTTAAAACGTAAGTTATTGGAATCATGATGAGAATTTTTATAAAATAAATTAAACTAACATCTTATATTTTTCATATATACATATTGTTTCATCGACCTTGAATTCACCTTAAAAGGATTAACATACCTATATTTACGTATAAAATAAATGAACAGTACACGTTACAATTATATAATTTTAGTGTTAAATATGACGTATTATATGACATAAAGGTGAAAAGTAATTCACATGATGTCCCGTTGTGACTTTTAATTTTCACGATTCGGCGGTATTTACCTAAGTCATAACATTGTTTTTGTTTTTATTTTTATTATATTAATTAAAAAAAAATATTATTTAACAAAAATTTTTTAATCTACTCACCCTTTATAATAAAGAACGTCTTTTGTCGATATTCAATTAATTTTAACTTCTATTATTATTTTATTGACTATATACTATATCCAAACACATAATTAATGAAACAGTTGTATGTGTTGTTTATAGATATAGTTTTCGTTATAGTAATGTGAATGTTTACATAGGTATGAGCATGTACCATTTAATTAAGAAAATATTTAGACTCATAATTTTAATAAGTATGGATTGATTTAGTCACGTTTCTAAATCAAAGGTTTAGCGTATTATGATAAATTATACTTCATTTCAACTATTTATGTCTCAATATCGTGGACCGTGGTTACTCTACCATACAAGTATTGTAGTTGGAAAAGATTCAATTAATGTACACATACAATAACACACAAGTTTTGAGTTTTAGAATTTTATAAATGCATTATGTATGTTATTTAATTAGAGATTTGAAGATAATTTTACTTTAATAAGTGCTCAACTGATTGTTTTATGCATTCTTAATACTCAATTATTTTATTTAACACGATATGTAAAATGTCGAATAAGAGCATTATATTATTAATTCACGACATCGTGTATCTCATTGTTCTGAACAATCTTTTGGTAGCATATGCACGCATACGTTCATGAAAACTGTACATGATTGTAGAACTTTAATAACTAAACTTATAACTTTAACTTTGTTAAAAGTTTTAAGCTTACATGCAATTAATACGTAATAGTTATCACAGTGTGGCTTGAAATGTTAACTTTTCGTGAAATTGTAGGTATTTAAAATATGGACCAGATTGTAGTTCTGTACTCGATATGTGGGCCTCTAAAATATTTATAGCTCTTTACGTTACTCTTACTAAATACTAAATCTTATTTTTTTTTCGTACAAGTGTTAAAATAACCACAAAATTATTGTATGTTTTTGAAAAAACTTTCTTTAGAGTTAACTATTCTCAAAAATTAAAAACACGGGGTTACACGTATTCAAATACAAATTAAGAATCTAACAATAATTTACTTATCAAGTTACAATAATTATTGCTATATTTTTTTCAATAATGAATCATGAGTAATAAATGTTTTTAGCCAATTTTAGTTATAAACTAAATAATTATATAAAAATCAACATAAAATCAGTATTTACGATTACCATGATTAATTGCTTTTCTCGTCTTTCCTAAAATTATGGTGGGTACTGAAATAAAATTTAATAATGAAAATACAACCATTAAAAAAAAAAATCCAATATTTATCAAAAAAAAAAAAAAAAATGTAACTTATCAAACATTATCGGAAATTACCTTATTGTTCTTTTAATTTATTTTTTAAATAATTAAATATTGCGTATAAAAAAATGTATAAATATGATTTAATATTTATTTTTTTGATAATATAATTATAATATTATCTATGCATTTTGAGTTAGGTATTTACTTAAAAATATTTACATTGTTGTTACAATATTTTTCATAGTGCAATAATATATAATATTAAAACTGCAGAATACTATAATAAGAGTATGTTGAAATATTAAAATTAAAAATAGCCATTTTCTTTTATTGTGAATTGGAACTTGAAAAAACACTTATATTCAATTAGCCTGGAAGAATAAATATCATTAATTTTTTTTGCGAGTTGAAGTCTAAGTAATTGTATAAGATGGGGAATATAAATTTAAACTTATATACGAGAAATTGTTTTTTTCTTAACGCATAGAACGAAGGGCTAAAAGCTGTTGAGCAATTATTTATGATTCACAATTTTTCCAAAACAAACAATGTTATTCGCTAAAATATAAATAGTCATTAATTTCAACGAGTTTTAAAGTTATTCAAAAGTTATTCAACGAGTTATTTTTAGTAAATTTAATATTTTAAGACAGATTATGTTATGTTTTCATGAAATATTTAAAATAACATCTTAAAGCACTTGAACATTTAAGTATAGGCATTTTTGCTTTGATAAATTTAAAAGCTTTTATGGTAAACATAATACATTTACTAAGTTATTTAGAACTTACCTATTTTAAGTGTAAATATTATAAGTACTTAACTTTAATTTTTACATACATTATTGGCATGTGATATTTATATAATAAACTTAAGGAGTCGTAATGTAAACTTTATTTTGGAAAATAATTATTTAAATACATTTTTGATTTTGTATTGCATAAAAATCTATGATAGCTTATTTCAAGGGCTTATTAGTGTAAATATTTTGAAAGGTTGATTATTAATTTCTTTGAAGTATTAAATATTTAAATAGTAAGTTTTAAAGTTTAAATAACAGAAGCGTAGAGAAGAATGTATTATATAATATATAGTAGGTGAGCGGGTATTCACTAAGACAAACATGGCGATGCAACTTTTGTTTATATGTAATATGTACCTATATAGGTAGGCATTATTCCTAGGATCTCGATTTTATTCTACAAACAAAAAGTTTATTAATGAACAAGTATTAAAGATTTTCTTGACAACAAAATGTTAATTAGTTAGCAATAACTTTAAGTTTTCTTCACTTATAACAGCCTGTGGCTACTTTATTTCTTACCTATCATGTACCTGCATCTATATACATTTTTTTAAAGTTTAAAATTAATTATGCCAGAATAAAATAGTATAATATTTTGTGTAGGAAAGTAGAAACTTTTAGGTGTATGTATTTATAATGTTATCTATTGTAATATATATTATATATATATGTATATTATATATATATATATATATATAAGTTAACGTACATTAAAAAAAATTAATTTAAAAATACACTTGACTAAAACAATGAATGTATTGTTTACACTATGGTTAATAATAATTTTAAAGTGTATTTTGTTGTTAGAGGACGAAGATAACAATACCGAATAACTGTTTAAAATGCATTCATTGACATTTAAGACTATATAATAAATAGCAAACTATTTTTAAAAATTGTCCTAGATGAAGTAAAAAAAAATCATTGGCTACAGAATTTGCAGTGCCAAGTATTTTTGGAAAGTATGAATCAGTTCCATACTTGTCTCTATGCAAAAACAAACATATTTGCACACAATCAGTCATTACCTATTAGTGTGTGAAATGAGAACGGATCCGTGATAGAAGCTCGAGTTGACAGTATTCCCCCTTCCACTCCCTTAGATTAGTAAAATTATAGTGATACTTTTATTTTTATTATTTAGATATATTGTATATATACCATCTCTAAATATATTTAACAATTTACAAGATAAATTTTTGTATGTTGTATATGAAAATTAAAGCGTTTTTCCCTAAGATTATCACTCCAAATTTGTGATTGCTACGAAAAGTGTTTTGTTTTTCATAACATTTTTATGTTATTATTACTTATGCTGTTGAAACTGATTATAATACCACTGGTTGTAACATCGATGTAATACAAATACATATATTGTTTTTATCAACTTCTTTATTATAAAAATATAATTGAATTAATTAATTTTAAATTGGTTATGCATTTTAATTATATTATATGTAGTTGATTTTATGAGTAAGTTGACTTTTTGTGATTGCATGATGCTTATAATTAGATTTATTAAAATTGTATAAGTACACATTTACATAGATGTCATTAGTATAAAATTTATATTTCTTTACTTATTTTTATTAAATAATCTACAGGGATTATTATCTATAATGATAGAATATTTTTAAAATATTATGTTAAATTAAGACTCAAATAAATAGTATTCTATATTTAATTATGAATTAACCTAATATTAACATACAAGAAAAAGTTCATAATATGTTTTATTAAATATTTTAAATTAATATGTCCATTAATTACCATATAATATAAGTATTAATATTATATAAGGATTGGGTTGAGGTTGATTATAAAAGAAAATCTTCTTTTAAATCTTTATGCGTTAATCTTGTAAAAAAAGTTTTAAAAAGAAAGAGTATTTTATGTTTTTATTTATAATTAAAAATTGTTAAGGAAAAATGAAAGTATAAGGTGATATAGTAAACCAGCTATGATTTACCTTTAAGGAAAAGTTTATATATTTTACTGATGGAAGTTCCACTCTTTTGGCAGACTTAATGGAATATAATAATATGAAAATATATACTTATATAACAATAGCGTTTCTATAGTAACAAGGTTGGTTCCTTATCCAAGGATCGAATCAAGAAAATCTTGATATTTTTATAGGCTTTGTGTGTTTCATCTGTTTAACCCCTAACTGTACTTATCGGTTTTAATTTCACTATTTTCACGGTTAGCTTGCGGTTTTCTAAATGTATTAAGTATTATTATACAATATTACAATAATAGCCCTGATAATTAAATTATCAGTGCATACAAGATTTCATAGAAATTTTAATATTTTAATAAAAATGTTATGTAAAATAAAACTGTTGAGACATATATAGGTGTTTAAGTCTGAAAGTAGAACATTTTATTTTGATAAAATATGTATTCACTAATCGTTTTTGTCCTTGGCGAAACAACATGAAACATGATGTTATCATTAGGTACCTATATCATATCATAATCATAAAAAAAGGAAGAGAAAGAGAGAGAAATAATATACAGTGTGAACATTATTTAGTATAGAATTTAATACTTACTACAATTCAACAGTTTACAAGTTAATATAAGGTTATGGATAAATATAGTTATTATAATATTTAATTGTCAATTTGTAATAACAATCGACGTTCCGAAGTAATTGTTAACATTTTGACGGTTTTAATTTGGGTGTTAATTATATTGAACTTGGTCAAGTACACGCAGTTTTTGAAAATTATTAATGAAATATTTTAATATTTTAGTAAAATTTGTTGTTTTTTTTTAAATAACTTTTGTTTTTACTTTTGTCATTTGTTTTCATTATATTATAAAAGTATCTATTTAACATTTTGGACAGGTGTTTTTAAAATATCGCATGATATTTACTTGTACAATTAAAATAATTATTTAACGTATAAATTATACAAGTATATTTATAAATAGTCTATATATTTTTTCAAATGTTTTTTATAGTATTGAAAATTGTTTCAGGGTACCTAGTTTATAGGATAAAATTAAAGTATACAAAATAGCAAAGATAAATAATATTATACTCTTTAATTTGTTACTAAAATTTATAATTTTAAATAAAAATACTGTAAAATAAAAAATATATGCCTATATGTAATTAGTAACTTGGATTCGGAGTGAATATTCCATAGGAAGGGATCTAGTTGCAGGATTACAGGATCGAAAAAAAGTAACGCGAGATATGTATCAACCTGCTGTTAATTGAGGTCCCTCCAGAATCTGCGTGAAACCTAACCCTAAACCGTTTTGCTAAGATATTTTTTATAATTTGATACGCCACCGCTATTAAGGTTTTAATAATTGCAATAAAATAATAATATATAATAATTAAAACAAATAAATTCTTCTTTTTATAACAAAATAAACAAGTGGGCTATTGTGTCGTACCCAGTTAATGTTAATAGATGTATTTGAACTCAATGATATCGTAATTTATTTTTATCTAAAAAATACTAAAAAAGATATTTGTTACTATGTAAACATAAGTTATTTTAAGAGCATCTGAAAATAATAATACATTATAAATTAAAGCATTAATAATTCTGTAAATAATAATTAACGTGATTTAAACAATACTGTTCATAGTATTATTGATGTTAACAACAATTTATTAAATAATGTATTATTGTACCTAGGTACTTTGGGTATTTACTATTTACATTAGCAAAGCACAACATATCTTAGAGAAAGGAGTACCTAAGTCTAATTGATCTTATTGCTCATATAAAAACAATTTTTAAAGAAAGATGGACAAGTGGGTATCATTTAACTGTAAATTAGATGTTTAGTTAGTCACTGTTTATTAAATGTGTAAAATTTGTAGAGATGTAAGCTCGGCAAATTTTTACCGCGTAAATTTACCAATTATTTTTTTATAGGTAAATAATATTTTACCGAAAAAATTAGCACGTGTCACCTTAAATTAAACGTCTTAACGAGATGAATATTCTTAACATATAAATATAATGGTATAGTTATAGTTGATAATATAATATAACTTGAAACGTTAAACGTTCAACATGCCCACAACTACTGATAATGTATTACATAACTATCCACACAACTACCTATAGGTAGCCACACTATCCACTAAATAATAAAAATAAGTGTTACAATAATTATAATTCATGAAAAAGTGGAAGGGAGGAGTTCCTAAGGGTATTCCTATGGTGACATACAAAAACTATCAAAATTTACCAAATTTACAGAATTAACGTAAATTTTTCTCGGTAAATTACCAAAAAAAAAAAGTTTACGTAAATTTTAAATCTCTAAAATTTTGAATTAAATTGTATATCATCGTATGCGAAAAACGATTCTAATCGGAGTCGGTCTTCCAGTTTATATCACTAAGTAACTTTATGATCAATATTTTAATATTTCTATAAAAAAAAAAAAAAAAAAAAATAGTAGGTAATTTATTTTACTATTAGGATTAACAATTAATAATAAAATGCTGGTATAAACATTTGGTGAAAATTTGAAGTATTTACGCTTATTTGTTTTCGACTTACACCAAAAACAAGATAACAAAAACGATTTTATTAAAAATTAGCTTTGCTTGAAAATTTTCGTTTTCCTTAATTTTTTACTTGTTATTTTGAAAAAATAATACTTGTAATTTTTAACTATAACCTCTTAAAATTACAAATTAGAATAAATTCGAAATCAGAAACTACCCTCAAAGTTGAAGATAAGAGCATTTTTTTTACTAGTTATCGAATATTATATATAAAAAAAAAGAAGCACATAATTTTAAAATCATTTATCAATACATTCTTTGTTCAACTCAGAATGTAATACATAAAATTAAATATGTCGAAGAAAACGGATTATATGTTGGTTTTCAAAATCCGTATTAGGGCCAAGTATAACCAGTGCTATTAGTTCCTCTTGTCGGTTCTTTGGCAAGTAATTAGCCTGTGAACTTTAAGCTTTGTAAATAATCATGATGGTCGGGTATAAAATACCAAGCAGAGGCGATAATACTCAATTTTCTCAACGGAATTTGATTCTCAGTGGGAATAGTGGAGAATGAGTGTTTGGTGGAGCGACGTGCAAGATAAGTGAGTAATAGGATTTTGCAGTTTTCGTGGAAGACGAAAAACAAAATAATAGTAAAATAAAACTGCGATAAAAATATAAATAATCGACATTAGTGCCACCAATATACATGTCAAACTCGCGATGATGTAATATAAAAATATCCGAAACGGAATCTTTTAAGGTTTTTATTTTTTTTTTCGTATTCAATATTATACAGAATATTTGTAGCTTCTACTCTTGGTCGGAGACAGCTGTTCGCTGCGTTTCATAGGAAATCATCGTTACACGGTCCTGAAATGGATTATACCGTTAAATATACTTATTATACTTACTAAAATACTAACAGTTGTAGTAAATAGCAATACACTTGGTCACGTTGTTGCCTTTTTCTCTCGTCATCAGCAATTTATTTCCCGGAACGGAAGACCATGATTTTCTGCCCCAAATGGTGTGTTGGGCACTGTCGTATTTGAAGTTTGGTCATGTAAAAGGAGGTATACAAATGTTTTCCTAACATTAATCAACTTCTTAAATATAATTTTTTAATTTATTGAAAGTTTCACTACTATTCTATTATAGATACGATTATAAATATATAATTTACATAAAAATCAAGGTTCAAGGCTATGGTGACCAAATTAATAATAATAAAACTGAGACATATAACAAATGTACATACCGTAAATTTTTTTTTTATTATTGTTAGTTATATTAATAATTCATCACGTATCTACATAAATTAATTCAAGACATTAACATTTTTAAATTGATTATTAATGGTAAATTAAATTTTATTTTACTAGTTTTTACAGTTCGTTTTGGCCCTATACTAAACTATTAAATTTAAAGCAGTAAATTTGCATTATGAGCTGGAATAGCAAATATAAGTTGACAAAAAGTTAAGTAATCTAGAAAACTGTTAATAACTGTCCACTTTTTATAACAAAAGGTCATATTATTTTTTTTTTGCGAAAAATATTTAAGCTGATCAAAAAATAAATAAAGAAAATCACCTAACAATCGATAGTAAATTTCAAGAAAACGGGAAATACCAGAAATATGATGTAATTAAATATCTAATTTGAAATTAGCTTCATGCCTACATGTATATAAATATTATACATTTTAACAAATTCATCTCGAGATATCATCGAAGATCCGATGATGATTTTCGGGACGTCTGCATACAACCTACCCATGACTTCTCAAAGGGGGGGGGTATCCAACCGTCGATCACTGACGTGGATTGCGGGGTAGGTAACGAATCTTTTCCTTCCTGAAAATGTCTACGAGATCGCGTGCGCTGAACGGCGATATGCCCGGATTGCTATACGTCTTGGCCGTCTTGCTATAATACGGTCGGACAGGATATTAAATTATACAGAGGAGACGCCGAGACGGCGACCGACAGCCGTCGTGTACCACCGGAGAAGCAGCTGTGCACCGACCCATAAATAGCCTATCGGGCCTCATCAGCGCTAGATTAATTATAGCGGCGGCGGCAGCGGCATCGTCGGTTACCTCCGGCCCGCGTGTACGCAGGCGGCGGGGAAAACGGCCGCGACCCCGCACCCGCGCACTATTTTTTTGTACGTCGACGCATAAAGGTTAACGATATTATTGTCACGAACAATTCGTCATACTAATATACGATTTAATGCTATTTAATTTATTGAAAAAATGGAAGTGCTGAAGCCCTTAATTTTTTACGCAGTTAGTCCACATATTGCATAAATTATGAGGGTGCAAATCAACCTTAGGTCTCTTCCCCTAAATTATATCTACGATTTTATTATAGTATGATTTTAGTCCTTGCGGAGACCCATGACATCGATGTATGCGTTTCCTCGACGTCGCGTGATGAAGGCTGCGCGACGTTAATTTGCTTGATACTTTTGTACGAAAATTTTTTTATACATTTTTCGTGGTATCTGTGTGAGTCTATTTGATCATATTATTATAAATTACAATAAAATTGTTATTATAATAGTCAAGATATTCACAATTGTTTGCCAATAAAATTAATCTAAAAAGAGTTTTTGTGCGATTTAAAACTTATCGACCAACAATGCAGTATAGTGTAAGATGCGACCGAGCTATGAATTACTGCAACTACTACCTATCAAAAAGTTAAGATATAAAATAGATTTATAAACGTATATACCTACTATATATATATATATTATTATTATATATATGAACATGTATTCATTTTGGTTTTAATAAATGTATACACTAGCAGTCTAGCTATTAAATCGGAAGTTCTTAAACTATAGTCTACCCATTCACACGCGTTAATTATAAAAATTCCACCGTTTTATTAGGTAAGTGACAAAAGATTAACATAGTTAATGAATCTTTTTTGAATAACTATTGAATTTCGTTGATTTTTCTTATAAATATATTTCTAGTATTGTACGTGAGATATTTTTTAGTAGGATTCTAGATAAATTTTATTGTAATAATGATTTATTGTACTATTTGGATTCTTATTAAGTAGTTTAAAGTTTAAGAAAAATGCATTAACCATAAATTACATAGATCAAGTTGTCCAGAATATCACATAGGTAACACGTAATATCAAGTAGTGTGCTTCTCGAGGTACAAAAAATGACTTTTAAATAACGTGCTCTGATTATTATTGTCCTCAAATCAGTGTGTAATTATATTTGTGGGTGATTAATGAGTATTTCTATGTACGAGTATATAATAATATTATATGTTCATATTAAAAAATCGTATTAAATCATTATCAGTTGCTTTGACACTATCAATGTAATATGTAATCAGTAATTATATTCTTGTTAACTTACCTCAGTTATCGTTTTTTTAATACTTATATCTGAACGGTACCTATAAGAAAATATTTTTTTCTTTTTCGTTTCATTGTGCAAGATCACATATTTTGTTTTACATTTTCAAACTTGAATAGGGTTATTAGGTTAGAGTGGAATAGAGTCACCATCTGCAATTAATATAATATTAAAATCTGAGACAATATTGACTATATTGTATAAGATTATGACAATAACAATTATGGTACCATTCGAAGTTTACAGTATGTTTTGGGTGTTATTTGAACAACGATATTATTCTCATACCTACTCAACATATTTTAGTTTTCAGTGTTATAAATATTTAAATCATCCTTATATGTTTTCTACTATGTATAATTATTAAACATTTCGAGACAGGTAATGGGCTTGAGTGTGTTGATTTATGTTATAAATAATAATTATTATTTATTCTACACTATAATAATAGGTATATATATTTTCATTTACTTTTATTTTTTAACTCTTATTTATTATTTAGTCGCATTTATAATGATATACCATAAACCACATATTTTATTTATATTATTTGATAAAAAAATGATGTCGTTAATCTTTATATAAAAAAAACAACAACTATCAACTAACTTTTAAACTTTATATAGATTAAAAAATATGGTGCAATGTGAATAAAAATTATTTTTGGTATTAATGTTAAAGCTAAAGTTATATTTTATTTTAAAATTGTATAGTAATTTAAAATTAATTAATAATATGAAATGTATTAAATTTTAAACTATAATTAATTCTATGAGTAGGTAGGTAAACCGAAATAATGTTTTTAGTAAAAACTAAAAACCATATTCATAAAATTCTAGTATATTGTATTAAATATATATATATATATATATTTGGTAATATTGCCATATTATGTTGGAATAAAAAAAAAATATTATCACAACTACTTAACAATGAGTTTTTTTTCAAACTCATATGATGTAATTAATATGAGCTAAGTGTAACTTAAATTATCGTTTTTGATATTGATATTTATGATACAAATTAATAAATTTAGTTTAATAGAAGTGAGGTCAATGGTCTAAATTTTAATAACGAAGTCAAACAACTGTTAGATGACTGAAATAGTAAAATAGTTCTAAATGTTCCATGCAGTTCTGTCAATCAACTTAAAAGTGTACGTTGATTGTACTTTAATGAGGTCGTTTTTTATTTTCCTAGTAGTTTAAATTATTGTAAGAAACAGAAAAAATGTTAATATTACAGTTTTAAAAAAAAAAAATCATGACTATGCTCGTGTAAGCAGAGTTATTCAAAATCGTTTTTCAAACATAAAGATTTATCATTGTTATTATTATAATAATAGTCAAGATAAGCGAAGCGAGACGGGTGTCTAACACAGTTCAGTTTATGTATATTGACCGTAGCTACCCACTTTCAAACATATATAAAATACATTTTTTTTTATCATCAGTTTTTACCTCTAATAGATTTTAATAATAAACTTTCTATATTAACAATAAATGCACGTTTATTCATATACTTACTTAACAAGTAATTAGTAAAGTAAATAGATAATGGGGTAAATACGTATAATATTTTAGATCCACAATTAAATTGTATGGTAAATAATAAATTATTCATTTTGAACTTTTAGTATTGAAGTATAAACTTTAATACTAATTACTATGCACTATTAATGCCTATTATTATATTCGATTTTATTTTATTTATTGTGTAAAAAAATGAATTGTAATTATTAAAATTACAATAACTTTTAGATATAGAAAATAATGAAAAAGTATTTGTTATAATTACAAATTGAAATTTATTTATGCATTGAAAATAGACAATAGAGTAACATTGTATTAACTTATATTATTTCCTATAGTTTTCATTCAACAAAAAGTATTTTTCGTCCACTTATAATAATTTTGCCATTATCTGAGTTAGATCACATTTTAATATGTAAATGAAATAAAATCAATATAAACATTATGTAAATTATGCTATATAGTGCTTTTTATTTAAACTGTAATAAATTACGATTTTCGATGGATAAAATACTTATAAATGTGGTACCTACTAGTGTAGTTGATTATAGTTTATGTTCTATTGCAGGTTCGTTTTCACGATGAAAAAATAAAAGTTACGGCCTATTTCAATATTATTATTAAATACCTAACTACCATCTAGTAATTAAATAAGAAAGACAAGAAATAGATAGTTTAAAGTTTTACTGTTTTTGTATTATTTATGATAAAATATTATGCAACTTCCGGAAGATTAAGATTATCCAACAAACTAAATTTTTAATTTCAATTTTTACACTTTTAGTTATTTATGAATAATGTTTTATTTTTATTTATTTTGCTTCATCAAATTATTAGGTAATGATAGACTAGTTATCGTACCTATTCACTTATCCTAGATAGTAGATAAAAATCATTTGTAAACAAATTAATATTTTGCACAGTGATTTTTATTACTTATTTTAATATTTTGAGATATTGGTGTAACGATTTAAATAATCGATTTATTGTCAGTAACTTCTTTTATTTATTATTTCATTAAAAATTACATAGGTACTTTTCGGTTAATTAACGATGAATGATTTGAGGATAGTAGCCTGTTAAACACTTGTTGATTAGTTAAATTTTAAGTATTAGTCATAAGAATGGCGATATATTTTTTTTTTTTTGTAATGCTATGTAGGTTTTAGATTTAGGATGACAATAGTTTCTAATAGTTAAATTGTTTAATAAATAATAACTAATAAAATATATTTCAATTCTAAATATGAGTTAATAAGTGTTTATTATTATTACAATGTATTATTACATTGTATAATGTATATGCTAGTATACTAGCATATTATTTATATTATTGTTTATTGACTATTATTACACTAGTTATTTTTCAAGTGCTAAATTTTAATTGATAATCATCAAATACTTTTAATTTAGTAGGAGTATATTGTTTTTTCTTAATTAGTAATTAATTACAGTTTAAATATTGAACTATTAATTTGTGTTATGAAATCATATGTTTCTAATTTTTAATTAGTTACAGAAATTCATCAATTTATTATTTTTTTAATCATTATTAATTTATACTTGTGTATGTTACAGTTCATTGGATCTCTGGATGTTCCCAGGCCAGTGAACCGGGTCGAAATAGTGGCAGCCATGAGGCGGATTAGAGTAAGTGTTTTCTAGACGTTTCTCATTAAAAACTTAGCTACTTCCAGGAATTAACAATTTTCATTCAAGTATGCCTACAATATATTGTATTTTATATTGAAACTTTTGTTTGTTTTCTATGGTTCAAGTTAATGCCATTTTATTTTATACTTATACCATTGATTTGTCATTTGAGTCTATTGATATAATAATTAATTGATTGACCTAATTTAATATATTATCCTGTTTCTATAGTACGAGTTTAAAGCTAAGGGCATAAAGAAGAAAAAAGTATCTATAGAAGTTTCCATCGAAGGTGTCCGTATCACTTTAAGAAAGAAAAAAAAGGTGAGTGAAATGTTTTTTTTTCTATTATTCATTTTTTATTTATCATATGAATTATTCAGAAGTATTTTGAATTGTATGTATATTTAAAACGCCACTTTTCCTGTCCATAACTTTTTACTTTACGATTATTTTAAAACAATTGAATAACATTTTAAATTTCGTTTGGTGTCTATTATTGAATCAGAAAATACATAATTTTGAAATAAAATATTGAAAAATCTCAGTAAACAATAAACAATATTTTCTTTGAATAAATTACTAATATCATTTGTTATATAACGAATGGATGTTTAAAATTTATTTTCTGAAATACTTTGTGTTTACTGATTATGCATATGTATAATAATTTAATTTACTATATTAGAAAATAAATGTGTAAATGTAACTTATGGTGTATTATTTTGAAAAATACTTATTATGATTTTTTGACTATAAATTGTTTAACTTAAAAAGAGAATAATTTTTTATTATTTATTCAATATGATTTATATAGAAAAATTTTTTTTGTAGGTATATCAGGTTCCTTTATATATTTATTTAGGTTGAAACGTTTTAAATTTTAAGCTTTGAAGTCTGTTATACCTTGTTTTTAACATCTTGTCACTTTTATTACAACCGAATTTTAGAATACCTATGTATGGTATTATGATACAACTTGATATTATATTTTCTAACATATTGTGTTTGAGTCTTTATGAATTTTAATTTATTCGATGTTTATTATTGTACCTACTATTAAAGTTGATTTAAAATTGAGAAATATTGTGTTTAAAATCATTGTTTTTTAAACTTATTTAAATATAATTTAACTTCATGTAGGCATTCATAGTAAAGAAATGATATTTTATTAATATTGCAGTTTTTAACGTAAGACAATAGATAACAGCTAATACTTGCTTTTGTTCTTTAGAGGTAGGATTGATGTTGTTGGTAGAAAAACAAGTAATTTAAATTGTTTTATGCCGTCAATTAAATTATAAATTAAATCAATTAATATTCAAACGTGTTTGAATAAAGTCCTGAATATTAATTATTATTGAGTTTAAAATAAGAAAAGCTTAAATTAAACTGTCCTTAATTGATTTAATTTAATTATGTTGTACACATTTAAAACATTTTGTTCATATTACAATGTTTAAAAGAAAATACAATTAAACTGAATTTAGAGATGTTTTTTAAAATAACTGTTTATGATAATCTTGCAATTATTATCATATAAATTATATATATATTTTTTTTTTTTTTGTTTAACAAAATTCCAATAGTTAATAATATTTTTGTGGTGTTGTTATAGAAAAAACAATGGACGGACGAGAATAACCTGCTTCTAATGCAACATCCTATTTATAGGTAAGCTGTTAAGTCTGTCATACATCAAAGTACGCGGTTGGTTTAAAAGTCTCAGATGAAAACTGTTTGTTCACTTTTAAACAGCTAATTTGAACTTATTTTTAATTTTTCAATTTTTTTTTAACAAACTATATTTATTAGCGATTTTGTTCAATTGTGTTTATATAACGTTGTTGTTTTAAATTTTAGAATATTTTACGTTTCTCACGATTCTCAAGACATGAAAATATTCAGTTACATAGCTAGAGATGGTTCCACCAACGTGTTCAAGTGTAATGTGTTCAAGGCAAATAAAAAGGTACGTTCTAACTATTGATTTTACAAAGATATATTCAATTTTTACATGGAGAAATTTAAATGTATATCAAACCAAAAATATTACTATAAACAAAATTTAATGACGTTTATAAAGATCTGTTTTCGGCGCTAGTTGTAATGAAAATGAATAACGAAAAATAAAACATTATGATATAATATGATATGCATCATAATATTATATAGGTACTCATATCATTATGCAGTTTATTCCGAAAACCATCCATTTCATCCGTCCTCGTATTAGGAAAAGCCGACGAAGTCTACTTAGCGCACGTGTTAAAGTATGCTATTTTTTCGTGACGTTTTTCTATTATTCGTAGGCATGAATATTATCTTCAAGAAAAAATGTGACAGTTTTTGTGAAGCACAATCGCAAAGCAATAAAACATAAAAAAAAATAATAATTTTACTTTTTTGATTTTTATTTATTATACTCGAGAAAACAATTGTTCTCAGTTGTTATGTCATCGAGGTATTTTAGAACTTATTTTCACTATTAATATAATATGTGGCAGAATTAAAATTTATGTTTGTTAAAATATTTTGAAAAAAACATTCTTTTTAAATTAATAATTATGATGCGGAATTCTCATTACACATACTTATTACATGCGTTGCCAAATGTTGTATATTTTACGTGAATGATTGACGATCAAAGAGATTTATAGTGGTAATCCTTTCATAATTACTATTGAACTAAGGCATAATCGTTAATTTTTGTTTACATGCTCTTATACACGCATAACACTTGTGTATTATATGAATATGAATAAATATATGTTTATAACGTATCTACTTGTATATTCATGATTGATGGCAAAATTTGTAGTCTCTTAACAATAGATAAGTTCGTAGGTTATCAACTAATTAAGAGTTCAATTACACTACTGTAAAAATAAAAACTAAACATTTATATTTATATTTTGCTGGTTTGAATTTTTTCAATTATTGTTATTTATAATAAAAAAGTATTTTATATATATGGTTAAAATTTACATTTTGAATCAAAAATATATTTTTACTGGCCAAAAGTAGATTTATAAGATTAAGATTAAATATGTTTGTTCTATATTGACTATATTAAATTGTCATATTAATTACAGACTTAAAGTAAAAAATAGTTCCATTTTCAAATTTTCTTTTACGTATTTATAATATTTAAACATAGTTCAGGAATTTTGTTAGATTAAAAATCAAAAATATCTCAAAAGAGTATAAAAAATAAAATATATTTTCACATTTTTTTTTTTTTTTGAGCAAAACGTTCAAGTTTAAATTTGTAATACAAGGACATAAACTGTTAAATTGTCGAAATCAAAACAGATGGTTAAAAATAGTTCAGTAATATATGTATTTTTTCTCTAAGGAAATAAAACCTTCATGACATTTGCTGATTGATGCATCGTTGTGCACTTTTCTCCTTTGTCGTACTAACTACACCACGTATGTCAAAAATCACTTAGCAGTTTAAGCGTTTTTGTGATGAATTAACTAAAAATTAAAACTTGTTGTTTTGGTTTTATTGTATAGATGATATAGGTACTGTTGAATAGGTATAATAAGAATTTTTTAACTGTACTTAAAATATAAAGTTCTTATCTTGGGAAAAACTACGTCAAAAATATTATATACAAAATTTATTTGATATTTTATTTATTATTCAATTCAAATTTTATAAACAATTCAATAAAAAGTACTATCAACACTATTATATAGTTAAGGAAAATGAATTTTTCAAATCATATTCAATGTAAGAACGCCAAAAGAATTTTGTAAATTTGTTATGATTTTGATAGATGTTGTAGGAAATATTATTCACCGTATATTATTTAATTTATATATATATTCAACTTGGCGTGCCTATATCTTAGATATTATTATATTATTGTAATAAATCATTCATTTTGTAGTTAATATCTCGTCTCGTCTTTGAGACCAAATGAACCCACGTAAATTACGAATAGACTAAAATCCTTTCTTAAATTATCTTAAGTAAACTAAAGCTTTGGTAAAGTATGTAATCATGCAATATAAAATTATCTTATATGTTTGTGTAAAAATCACTTAAATAATATAATTATAATATAAATGGAATAATATGTATAATTTATCATATTTACATAGGTACATGTACCTATGCATTTTATATACTAGCAATACTTATTTATTATAACATTTACAAATATATTTAATTTCAAAAATTCAGATCTCAATTTAACCCAATGTTTCTTTGAAAATATAATCCATTTAAAATAATATAGGTGATATAGAACAAAAATCAATTAAACTACTTAAAGGGTAAAAACAATGTATTTTTACTATATTTAATTCGAGATATATAAGTTTGTATATGTATATATAAAATAATTTATATATCGGAGCCTGAAAATGTATTATTTAATATAATTTGTCATCGTTATCTTTTGTTCCGTTTAAATATAACTGTCACTATACAGAAGTAATATAATAAGTTATATTAAGTTTTGAGGACAATAAATTAAGCTATTCATCATATTCTTATTTTAATACTAAACAGTAGGTATATACATTATACACTGTACGTTCAAATTACGAGGGCGGGCATAGTGTGGGGTGACCATATTTATATTTAAAAAAGCGGGACAAACAACTTTGGCTCAACTCTAAAAAAACTCCAAAATATTTATATTTTAAATGATATTTTAGTGATAATGTTTGTTTGTTTTATATGGTAAAGATCACCCATGTTGTTGGGGTTCTAATATTAAACTGCGCAATACTTCAATAAAATACATATTTTACACTTATAGGCTATAGCTGACAACGGTTTGTTGTCATTCTATGCTCGTTATACAAAAACTGTTGCTTATATGTTAAATATTTTAACTTGAGTTTTAATAAAAACTCAATACAAGACTGTGAATTAGTGTACAGGTGGTTTTTTTTGCACACATCTATAAGTATTATAATATGGATTAAAACGGGACAAAAAGCGGGACGTTCGGAGTTTGTTGAGATAAGAGGACATTATGCTTAAAAGGGCCATTCATTTTTTACGGTCACCTTAGAGTAGTAGACGGGGAGGTGAAGCAAACTTATAAATTTTGATTTATTTAGTATATTTTCTCTTTATTATTTGTGTTTTTCGTGCAAAATACATTTTAGCTGAAAACCACTGGGAACGGAACAAAAAAACAACAAATTTTCCTCGGTGCATCAATGCTTGTAATTGTTTTCAGTGTAATATAATTTAATCATATAAAATAAATCAATGTTGTCTAACGCGACTTCACACTCCATATAAAAACTTATTTATTTATAATAGTACCTATATACTAACACTTACAAACTCCAGTCTTGTAAATTATACTTGACAAATTATATTTGAACATAATTTTAAGAAATCTTGTTTTATGTAGTTAATTTTCTTTTTCATACTTGATATTTTATACAAGTAAAACGAATTTATCATAAACTTATTATAAAATACCTAACATATATGATATTATGATAACTTGATATTTTCTATTTTAAAGAGTTCCTTAGCTTAAAAATTAGTCTTTAATTATTTTTTAAATTTTGAATGTAGAACCTAACCTTTAGATTTGGATATAAAATATTAATTACGAAATTGTGTTTTTTGTTTTAATTTGTTGTCAAAAATTATATTTATTATTCGTGTTAATGTTACCAAAAAATATGGTAGAAATAAGAAATATAAAAAAAAAAAACATAAGTTCAGAATCCGCTTTTCAATAGTTCATCTCGAGCTGTATTATCCACATTTTATTCGTATGCAAAACAAAATATTAACTTTTTAAATTCTTCATTGACATTCACACACACATATACCTTACTACAGCAGTGGATTGATTAATCGGGAAATCGGGAATCTTCCCGATGAGCTGCTATATTATTACGAAAAAAGTTATAATTTTGTAATATAAGAACAGTTGGATAAATAATAAAACATTTTTCTATCAAAAGTAGAGAAAATTAAATTGACGTTTAAATACCATATAAGATATTAATATTTCTTTTACAGGTTAAATCCAAAATTAGCTATTATAGCTAATTAACAAAAACATATATTTTTAGTTATTATATATTTTACTAATTTAAGGGTAAAACCAAACAAATTTTGTAATTTAAGTAAAATAATGCATTTTTTGGGGATTAGGGGAATAGAAAGGAAAAATTACATTCGCGATGTATTCATATTTCTCTGGCCGCAAAAATACGCCTATCCGCCCTTTCATACAGGCACTATGTTGCCCGTCTAAAATCAACATAATATAAAATAATATTAAACGCGTGATCAGTACGGGATTTAAGGTCGGGGAAGGGGGCGGTGTGTCTCTTATAAATTGCTTTTTATAAAAATGTACATATTATATGCATTAGTTGTAAATGTTGTAATGTACGTCTTTTGAGGCTTGTTAAAAATGAAAACATTTCATTTAGATACCTCATGGCCAATGTGTTCCTGTAAACTGACATACAGATATACGGTTGGCTAAACCGAGTCAATGTAATAAAGTCTTGAACAAACGGATGTGGGTTATTTTTTTAAATTATTTTTTTTTCTCGACCATTATTCAATACCCATGTTGGTAATAATTTGTTTCCTTACAAATTCAGAAAACCTATAGGACATCGACCAGATGCGTCTAAGAACAACCTCAACATTAAATCACTGGCGCATCACTATTTCCTCCCCCACACCTCACGGGACATTCGCTAATACAACACCGAGCGTGATCCGTTTATAGTGCATACACAAAAATGGAAATCGCATATAATATAATATTATTATAATATTATTGTAGTAATGTGGACATTGACAAATAAGCGCGCCGCGGACCGGACAGGGGACGTAATTAGGCACAGCGCCAGGGATCGGACGCGCGCGGGACTGGTCGGGCGGGGTGGCGAAGAGTCCGTCTGGGGGCCCCCTCGATGTCGTCAGATAGCGTCGGGACGCGACGGCCGACCAACGTACACGTTCGCACGCGTAAGACGCACACACACGCGCGCGCGCCGTGTCACGCACCACCCTATAACACAGTATACGAGCGTGCGCGCGCTCGCCATCAGACGAACGCCGCGGCGAGAAATAAAATAATTATAACATTATAATCACTCGCGCGCGCGTATTCGCGCGATTAGGTTTTTTTTCCGGCACCGGTCATCGCCGCGCGCGAAGCATCAAAATCACACCTACCGTAACCGTATTAAACGTGTGGCGCGGTAAAAATCTCGCCCGTTGCGCGTCGTACATGGTTATCATGAGGAAGACCGCGAACGCGCCGTCGCCACCGAAACCGGAACAGCCGCGGCAAGCGCCCAGGAAGAAACTGTCTTTTCGGGAACCCGAAGTGGTGCCCCGGGGCAAGCCTCGGGTGGTGCTGAACAAGGCAGATGAATTCGAACTGGACGAAGAACTGCAGGTAAACGACGACAGTGTGTCGACGACGACCTCAATCCCTTTACTCTACCATAATACCGTCGTTACATAATTATTGGTTTCGTTACATTAGGTTTTTTTTTTTTTTTTTTTTTGGTGGGGTTTTGTTTTTCTTTTTTTTAGAAAATGCATTATACGCCGTGCTTGTACGTGTTTCAGAGCCAAGCGATGCGAGTGGTGCGGACGGTGGGCCAAGCGTTCGAAGTGTGCCACAGAGTCAACCCGTCCGAAGACGGTGGCGACAGGGACGAGGACGGGACGGCGTCGTTCAGACGTCGCGACGACGACGACGATGACGACGACGATTGCGACGACGACGACGACGACGATCCCCGAGGAGACGATTCGGGCGACGAAGACGACGAGGCGGATGACGGTTCCATGTCGAAACGAGGTAAGAAGCGATCATTGCAAATAAATATTATACGTTTATTTTAAACGCGTATCAGTACGATAAAAATAAAAATAAATAATAAAATAACGTAAAAGCACAAATCGTAACGAGACGGTGGAAAAACTGTACGGAGACGGGTTTGTCGGCGTTTTGCAAGAAAACTGTCATTGTCACCACGTTAAATTTAGACGTCCGGATCTCCGCTTCTGGGACCATGTCCAAAAATGTTTTACCGGGTCGGTTTCTGCTTTTTTTTCTCCTCATCCGTTCGTTATTCGTTTTTAAACGAACGGCTTTATAACACACACACGCTCGACTAGAACCGTTTTTAACGATACTGTTTGAAATAATAATAATAATAATAATTGTAAATCGAGCGACTTATCCGCACCTAGCCTCGCGCCCGTATGTACAATGTATGCGTACACCGAATATAATATTATGTTTGTTGCCGTGAGCGGCGTACACGTCTTGGCAGTGCGTATTGGTTACCCTTTAACATATTTTTAACGTGACCTATGCGCTTGAAATACGTTAATTTATCGCCTAAACAATTCCAGCATAGGTTCTCTTTATCAGACATCTTTGTTTCGTTCCCTCTTTTCCCCTCCCGCGTATTTATTCTACGTCGTCTGCTGCTGTCCGTACATATTTTATTTATATATACAATGATCGGAACAGCCGATTTTTAAACTATGTACGATACTCGTATATATTATGTATAATATACAGTTTTGAATATTAATATGAATTCACTCGAACGGGTTAAAAAATGTCTATAAATACAACATTCTGTTTATTTCTGATCACAATGTTCATTAAAGCAGATGGTAGCTTAATGGTACTACCTATACCTTTTTCCGGTTAATATACTATAATATATAATTATTTACGTACAAGTGTGCGTATAATCGTATTAAGGAGTAAAAATTATGTGCGTTAGAACGATTCTGTTAGTACTTAGGTCATTTTCATTTTTTTACGAGTACTTTATATAAGTGATGAGTATAATAAAATTATACTTATGATTATAGTTGTTTTATGTTTTTGATTTTTGTACGAGTTAAAATGTATCGAACATGAATTATGTACATTATCAGCATAACAATATTAGTTTTACGAGTTCATAACGTTTAATGTTTAACAACTACATAATTCATAAATATCCCAGAATGATAGAAAACTACAGTGTAGGTGCATGGAGAAGTTAACGGTTTTACAAGAGATTACAGAATATAGTTGAGAATAGACTACTTCGCCTTCATGAGTACTATTATAATCAAATTTTTAAAAATAAATCGTCCTTATCCATCCCGAGTAATTTTCCTACAAGTATGAAAGTAATTGTAACGCGATCTTACGAATGATTAATAATAATAATAATAATAATAATACAATAATGATAGATAATTATATTAATTTAAATAGGTATAATATTATAAAAAGGCTACTAATTATTAGTATCTTCTAATAAGTGTTCTATATACCTATAAATTTCTTTTTTAAATTATTATATAATTCAATATGCTTATTGTATTATACAGTGGCATATTTTTGATAATTGTTCGTAGCAGTCCAACATTGTTGGTTCTATGACATTTAAAAAAATGGATAATTGGATTTCATTCCCTCTCCCCCAATAAACCCATTTTAAAATTATACACTGACTTATAGAATTAATACATTTATACAAAAGGTAAACTTTACTGAAGTTAGTGAATAGTTGTTTCATTTACAAAAAATTTATTCTGTCTGTTACTTTAGGAGTATAAAATTAATTTTAATTTTTAAATCCACGGTAGTCTTCACTAAGAAAACATAAAGTAAATAATATAAGTATTATTTTAAATATAGTACTATAGTGTAAATTTTACTAAATATTCAAAAATGTTTTTTAAATTTGAAATAACAAAAATATTGTATAATGATTTTTATTTATTTTAATTCGGGTGTATTATAGACATGTCTAAAAATACACCACTAGTTCTATGTAGAGTATTGTAGACAATACGATATAGTTAAGTATATTATATATTGTAAATTTTTCTTTTAGCTGTTATACAAAAAGATATAAACTAATTAATTTCAAATTGGTAGTGTTATCAATGATGACTCATTATGCTTCTCCCAATATACATTGAATGATGGACACTTTCTAATAGTGGAAACCTCTCAATATCAGACAGAGTTTTTTGGGAACGGGGAAATTTTCAGTACATTTCAATAAGGAAACCTCTTAATAGTGTATTTTCTAAGTAATGGACATTTATATAAATCTTAACTTAAAAATAATGATAATTAACTGGATGCAAACGCGTGATACTCATAAAATAAAATCCAAATCATCGATACAACCATACATTAATGAAACTAAATTGTCTGGAGGAAGTAGATAGGAAGTAGAATCCATTAGCTGTATAGAACGTACTGGACATTTCGTCAGTAGAGTTTGTTCTATTTTCTCTTATACTGTAACCTTGGCAAATTATCTTATTCGCGAGATTGTATAGAGGTAGCAAAATTATTAACAGATTAATCTGACTGATTTTTCTCTTATAGAATCGAATATTTGTGTACGCACCACTACACCAGATTATTTTTATTTTTTTTACATAAATGATCATCCATAATTTTAAATACCTACAATTAAATCTAGACAATTTGTAATTAAATTTAAAAATAAAATGATCTATAATTTAATTTAATTTAATTCATATGCTCTCATCCTTCACATTTATTCTTTATGAATTTCAAATATTTATTCCTTTTAAATAGTAAACACCTTTAAATTGTGGATAACATTTTTCGGTCTCCAAGAGTGTCCGGTATTCGGAGGTTTCACTGTAGTCATATATATTTTCTTTTTTCTTATTGTATCCATCCATACAGATTGTAATTATTATTGAAGAGAAAACGTAATTAAAAACGAACGTAGATAAAATGTTAAGATATCTGTATTATATACCTACTACCTTCGATATTTAATTAATTACAAACGTGTACGTTTTTATAAAATATAATTTAATATCGAGATGTGCAAGCGCTTAAATTGTGAAAAATATTTTAAATCTCATATTTCATCATTCTTAATCTTTGTAGACGAGTTCCTCATCGGGGTATTGCTTTTATTTTGATATTAGGGTAATATGATAACTATACATTATAGTATAATGAGAGTTATAAACAAAATATATTTTTCTATATTATAATTTAATGGTATATAATTCAATGTTATTAACACAATTCAGCTAAAAAGTATATCAATAAAACTAATTGTAATTTATTTCTTAATTTTTAGAAAAATATTTCACTTACAAGGCGTAACCATGTTAGAGATACTGTATGTGTTATCGATCGTGAAGTAGAATAAATTATTAATATAAAATTGTCTTGTTTGTATAGTTTCAAATATTTGGACAAACAGACAACGCAATTATATTATTAAAATTGAATAACATTTTAGAACTATACAATAAATTGAATTGTATTGAACATTTTAGAATATTCTTGGAAACAATTCTTTTCTACATATTGGTTGTGTTTGTATACAAATATTTGGAGTGTAAGTAGAATGATGTTTAAATATACTGAAAATATTTCTATTTTCTCTCAACAGACGATTTGTCGGTACTCAGTTTGTATTGAAACTATTTATAAATAAAAAAATTACTAGAAAAATCAATTTGAAAGTACCTACGTCACGACGTTTATGAGAAATTTTATGTTTGAGCATTTTTTCGAAGAAAACTAATGTGATTTCTTACAAAATCAAAAACTACGCGTCATTCTTACGTTTTTTTAACGAGTAAATATTTCTTTAACCATTTCGGGTTCATATCAAACACACGAGTACACGACTTGATGCCAAGAATCATTTTGATTACAATTATTTTAATAATTACTCGGCAATCTTGTTTAGAAATTATTACCAAAGGCTATTAAAACGAGAAGGAAAAAGTATAGCGATTATCGTTAACTCGCGGACCGTTAGACTCATCATCATGACGTGAATGAGACATTAATAATCTCGTATTGCACCGCAATGAACAGTGATACGAACTGCGAGTTCGTACAGTACCTACTCACTCGTAATAGTGACCCACTATTTTTGAGTGTGAATCGGTGAAATGACGATCACCATTGATCTCGGAATTTTGAAAAAAAAAATTACCAAAATACGGTGCACGATATCAATGTATAGCCTTCGCATGGAATTGGATGTATTTTGGCCTAGCACCAGCCGACCTGCCGGACTTTGGAACACACACACACACATATACATACACACACGCAAATCCTTCATAAAAGTTGACGTCTGTCATGGGCCGACGAGGTATAAAAGAATCACATTCTCGTGACGGTTGCCAAACGCGCGTGTTTCCTCGGCGGGCCTTCACTTTTCCGCGCCGCCGTTATATTCGGTGGTTTCGGGACACGACCCGATGGTACACGGACGATTTGTCGTCGACGTTTTTCTTCTCTCGCCCCGCTCAACGGTAATAATATTAAAATGATAATGATAAATCGTGCGATCGCGCTACACTTTCGGCGGTGGCGGATTCGCGCGGTTACAGCTACTACAACGACCGCGTATAAAATAATAAGTGCCGCCCTCAAAAATGGCCTAGGTATCACGGGCGATCCGACGACGACTATGGAACACAATGGGGACTTTTGTGCACGACGGATCCGTCTAATTTATTACAACGTGGCTACCGGTGCTCTTTGTTCCCCGGTCAACGAAAACAATCGGCCCAGGTAAAACACGAGTACGGTACACAGCAGCCGCCGTTATTATACATTATATTATTATCTATAATAATACACGCAACAATGATGACAATAATAATGATAATTATAAACGTAACGCGGTCTACGGCGTGTGGAATATTTTTCACACACTTATCGTGTACACGGTGGCGGCCCTGGTGAAATGATATATTCCTATTATTATAATACACAGGGTGATTCATCGACTGTGATTAGTATGCTTGAGAATGTTAAAGAAGGTAACTCAGAAACAGTATTATACCTACTCGTCGTCTGAATTTCGATTTAAAGGCACTGTTAATTTCAAAATAATTAAGACAAGTACACACATGAAAACATGAAGCTTTTGACCTAGGTTAAAGAATAATTTTTCTTGATAAACTACCTTTCATATTATAGGTACAGTGTGTACTATCTGCAAGGTTAATAAAATTATTGTCATATTATGTGGCTTTCGTGCGTTATTCAGCGGCGAAAGAGCACAGTACAATATTATAATACAACCTAAATATGAAATATTATGTATGTTTATTGATTACCAATAGTATAATTTATTTGGTTGGTGAACACGGGTTAATAAGTCAAAATCATTGCTTTTCAATAGAGACAAAAAAAACGTCTCATTAGTTATTTCTGTATTCTATATTGATACTGATTTGATAAGAAAAAATACAAAAATTAAATATGTTAATAAAAAATATTACACTTTACACTTTTCCTACAAAACAGCCTAAGAATCGAAAAATAGTCAAATAATTGATTTATTCGATTTCTGTAGTAATTTCGTCTCGATTCCATCATCTATACTCGTAAATTACTATGTTATATAATATTATACAATCATACAGCACGTACCGTGTTTGGTGGTGTTTCTACACCCAATTGGAAGGTAGGTACGTTATTGATAGTGGAAGCTATTTAATAATAATATTGAATAAATTTCAACTCGGATGACACGATGAAGTATGAATAAACACCCATTTTAGATAATATTTTCGGGAGTGAGGGTGTGATCCCTTAAACCTACTCTCAAAAGCCTTAATCGCTGACGTTTTGTTATTACGTTTGTGTTATCGGGGAACGGCAGCTGCATAGTAGTATTCATTCCAGATTCAAACCGGTAAAAGCACAGAGTCATAAAATGATATGATTTTTATCTCGAGTTTTGTGCGTATCAAATCAGTCGCAGATCATCCATACACGAAAAACACCGTTAAGAGAAAGAAGATAACGTTTCCAATATGTTGGTTAACGGCCGCGTCGTCTAGGGAAATTAAAAAACAGAAAAATAAGGAGTTGTCACACCCGACTAAATTGACGATGACTTGTGCAGTCGTTATGACGCATAAAATAACGATATACCTGTATATACATATTGCCTAATATGTATACATAATACTTAACTCTTTTCTAGACGTACATCTTATTGGTAAAGACTTGAAATAATAATCTTGGATCGTTTGGTTTTTACTTTTGCGTCTGTAACGTTCACAAAATTATGTATTTTATTACTAGAAGTTGTAGCGATATTAATATTAGACGTATAATAATATTTAATAATATCGTCTATATATAGATTTATACTTAGAAATACTTAAACAGTATAGGTCAGGTTAAACGTCAGTGAGCAATTATTCATTTAAAACATATTATATCAATAAGTGATAACAATATTTTTTTGTATGTTTTAAATTATTATTAATATTATATACGAGTAGTATATACAAATTTTTATTTTATTTCTATTTATTAATTTAATGTTTTGGTAAAAAAACAAAGATTCAATATCGAATTAATTTAAGTTTCCTAAAAAAAAATAGAGGTCTTAGTGTATGTATGTGTGGGAAGAGGGTGGATCAATATCTCCCATCACTGTATGTCCCTGATGACTGTATATTAAAGCGTACAACATTAGACGGTTTACTATAATCAAGGTTTAAGTGTAGATTTGTTTTGGAATTGATCTTACGGTAGCATATTGGAACAACTACTTTTACTAAGCGGATCGTGTAACGAGGTTGATAAGCTTAAACTACAACGTTGATAAGTTGTTATCGTAAAGTTGTTTACGTTGTCGTCAAAAATGCACACGCACTCTCAAAACTAGATTGAATCAACATTCAAGTAAACACTCGCTATGAGAAAAAGTTTCCCTTCCCCTCCTAACCCTTGTAACCCATAATTCATTGTCGCGATAATAATAATTCTCTTTTACAATGTTACATAATGTGTTCATTGTCATTACTATAAGTAAGCCGATGTTTGAACAATGATATATTTCTTATTTGTCAATTCGATCCAACCGTGAACCGGAAAAGACGGGAAGAAACAAACCTTTGTCGTCGCGCCGGTTAACGAGCGGATAACAGCGGAATGGTAGCGCGTACATTGCAGTGATGTAAAAAATTCAGTACACAAACGTATACAACATTATATTTTTTTACTATTCTTTATTTTTCTTTTGCCCCGTGCCAGTTGTACGGGATCTGATTTTTTCCTTTCCCCTCCTCGTCTGAATGGCACGTGGGCAGCAAACTGTTCTATTCTAGTCCCTGACTATTTGACGTCAAACTAATTGGCTCTTTGCCCCGCACATATGACTCGACGTCACCGTTGTGACATAAAACCTACTTCAGTTGTGCAATATTTTAAATTTACGTCGTGCAGACCGAATGTACAGCTTATACAACTATACCTAGTTCGACAAGTCGTGGGATAGTCTGGGTTATTATTATTATAATCATTTTTTTTTTTTTTTTTAGAACAAATTTTACTACCATTATGACAAAATGTATTATTATTATATTGGCACTCGGCAGTATTACATTTTAATTTTTTATGACTGTAGTTACAATAGCGGTGTTTTATAAGATCGTTTGATTATTTCTAATCATTGAGACTCAAATCAACAAATAATAATTATTAACTTTTGATCAGATATTTTTATTATACTCGAACACGAGTAAAATAAATAAAAATAATTTTACTTAATAAATTAATAATAGTGTTAATATTATTTCCATATTATTGACCTATACGAATAGTTTTATACAAACTGGATTTTCTTGTTAGGAAGGAACTTGTGATATATAATTATGTCATACTCTTTATATAATTTTAGACACATTCGAAAACCAAGGTAGACTGGAAACATCTGTCGGAAACGATTCTGTTTCATCATTGGACGGAGCTAGAAGGGACGGAGGCCCTAATGACACACAACGACCTTTACGACTAGATATCATTCCACCACCATCGGCCTCGTCAGTCAACCACAGACGTTCCTCGCCAATGGTACTCTTATCGGTATTAACGGTACACGTAATTCAGTTATTAATTTATTGTTTTTTTTTCTGATTCTAAACAGAACGGCAGTGAAGTATTTAGCTCTCCAATGACTGAAACATCAAAAGGTGACGGTGTCCCATTGTCCTCTTTGAGCGTACAACATGAAATGCAATTATTGCGCCAGCAACTAGACCAACAAACGCATCAGACACAAGCTGCAGTGGCTCAAGTGCACATGCTCAGGGACCAGTTGGCTGCCGAAACCACCGCCAGGATGGAAGCTCAGGTACATGACATCAATCACTATATAAAAATGGACCCACCATATAATATAACGAAAGCTAAAGATTTCACACCATAAATAGTTGTTGAATGCACGGTTGATATTTTGGCACTCGTTTCAAAGGATTGCAATAAATTTCGCAAAATTTCTTAATTTCTGATCACATGCCAAATTCAAAATACATTCTGCTTTATATTATAAACAACAATACCGCATTTGCGATGATACAAGCTAATATTATTGTAATGTTAAGCAAAACTCATTAGGAAAAAATAATATGTCGTTTTTTCATTGGCGGTACTTATAATGTTTATATTATTTAATAGCTGATCTTGATTGTTATTTCCTTAATGATAATAATAATATTTTATTATTTACTTTCATCTCTTTTCATTGTTCACGTGGAAATCAAATACTATTCATAAAACCACTAGGTAAATCTCTAGTGTGTATATATAATATTCAAATATTAATCTCATACTGTACGTACAGTTTATAGTCTGTAGTGTGGAGAAAATTTATTAATTTGTAGTTCCGTACGACGGTCTCGTCTCGACTATAATAATAATAATAATAATGCATTATTAGCGTGAACCAACTGTGCTATAATTAACGCGACTAGACGTCGGCCAACGTGGTCGACCATACGTCGCTCCAACGATTATACAACTATACTACTACTTTATTATTATTAATAAATTTAAACTATTTACATTATTTTACCATTCCATAATTCAAGATTACCTATTATGTAATTTTAGTGTATCTTAGCTTGTTTACCTACTCGTCAATATTTTCTCAAGCCAATTAACTTGCTAGTTGTCTTCAGTGTTGCGTTTTATAGCCGTTCACGGTGGCTCTTATACCTCAACTCTTTTCATTCGTATATAGAGCCTAAGTATCAGTGAATTGTACTGTTATACTTCAATTCATACCTTCCAGATATTTGATTCAGCTCCAACTTCATACATTTATTTTCCAAATGGTTTCATATGAATAAAGTATGTTCTGCACCATCTATCCTGCCTCTGTATTACACACGATCTGAATTTGTCAACCGCGTAAATGGATAAACCTTCCCCTTGTCCCGTCAATGGTAGTAAGTTTGTCTAGTTGATCCAATCGCGTACGTTAGGTATCACTCACTTAGTTTGTTTACAATTTGCTCGGTATTTTCAGTTCTGTTCGTCAAAGCAGTGCAGCCGTCACTTCTACTAATAATAATACAAATATAAAACGCTGTCTGTAACTTGATTTGCGTTTTTATTTTTCGCAGGCGAGGACACACCAGCTTCTGGTGCACAACAAGGAACTGCTGGATCACATCGCCTCGTTGGTGTCGTTGCTGCACGACCAGGAAAGGATCAGAAGTGAAATGCAACACCATTCGCTTCCTCCGGTAAGTGCGCCCACGAGATATCGATATGTTTGTCCGTGTTCCCCGCCACGGTTAACCAATAATATACCTAGCCGTGTTATCGGCGCTGTTATAATTATTCATTTTTGCAGTTGGACGCTACTAACATGTTTGGACGCGCGTGCGTATGATTTGTGTGTGGGTGTGTATAACGTAATATAACGCGTGCAGTCACGCGGCGCGTCTTTCGACTAACAGTATATTAATATTCTAGTGAATTGTAGTTACCTACCTATATATTATAATACGCGCAAACTCTTTGTAACGCGTCGCAGATGTTTTGTTGTTGTTGTTTGTTGCTGTTGCTGTTATTTTTTCGACACGGTTCAATGTTTTTTTTCTAACGCAGCTGATTGACTACTACACACCGTTTGACGTACTTAACCGTTTTTCCGATAAATTGACAAATATAATAAATATCTGCCCAGGATATCCTGGACGCCCGGTACGTTGAGTTTTGTATTTTTAACGCATTTTATTAATAATAATAGTTTAGTGTTTTGTTATTGTAAATTATAGTTATAATCGTAGACCATAATATATTATGTTACATTGTTATATTAATATTATATCATTAGTTTTACACAGTCGTGCGTCACAAGTCGTAATTTTTGTTTTTGTTGTTTGGTGCTTACCCACAGCATCCCATGATGTGCGACTTGCCGACGCCATCATCCGCACCGGCGTCCTACCTGCCGGAATTGCCACCGCCGTCGCCCCGGCACAGGGCCCAGGCGTACCACATGCCCATGAACTTTGACTTCAACTTCAGTCAGCCCGCGCCGACGGTCGACCAACAGTTTCAAGCGCAGCTGTTGCAGCGGCTCCAGTCGCTGACCGGCACTATAGCGGCGAACAGCGCGTCCGCCGCGGGCCCGTACCAACAACAGCGACCCGCGGCGTACCAACCGCACCTGTACGCGCCATCCGCGCACCAACAGTCACAGTCCACGTCGCCGACGCACATCAACTGCAGGCCGTTGTCGCAGTCGTCGTACTCGGCGTCGCCGGTGGCCGGCCGGACCGGCGTCGACTGTTGCGGCGGCACCACCAACGACGGCATCATCAAACCGCTGACGGATGACCGGCAGGTGACGGTGGTGGTGGTCGACGACCGGACCGCCGGCGAACCGTCACCGCCGTCTCCGCACCACCCGGAACCGCCGGAACCGTCGACGGTGCTATCGCCGCCGCCTCCCGGCAAGCAGCAAAAGTCGTTGCTGAAGGTGTCATCGTCGTCGTCGCCGTCGTCGCCGGCCAGTGGTGCCAGCCGAGCGGCCGGTAAAAAGTCCGCGTCCGTGGTGGGTAACGGCCCGATAACGAGGTCGACCAGTGAAAAGGTGCCCAACAAGAGCAATCTGATGAGCCAAGTGCACAGGACCACCTGGGCCCGACACACCACTAAATAGATCCGTCCGGGAGATCCGTGCACGTTGTAAATGTGTTTTGTTCACCGCGGCTGAGTGCAATACAATATATATATATGTGTGTGTGCGTGTGCATGTGCATATATACACTATGCACATCTACCCTTAAGCGTACAAAAATGCAATAAACCGCATTGAGGTTATGTGTATGTGCGTGTATGCGTGTACATCCAGGTGATTCTTTTATGCCGCAAACCACTCATTATTTAAAAAAAAATTAACCTGTTTATGAAAATATTTCTTTTACACAACTGTAAGTGATAAAAAGACAAGTGTTGTAAAAAAAAAAAAATAATTTTTTTACTATTTTTTATCGTTATAGTTTTGTACGTACAACAACATATGTTTTTGAATTTTATACTCCGAAGCAGAATATTATTCGTAGTATTTTGGTGTGTTTAAATCAAATTTTGGACGAATAATAGTTTATCATGAGTATAAGTACTTAAAGTTTAGACAAGCGAAGTAATGGACCAACATTTTGATCTCTAGATATAAAAATACGTCGAATAATATTCTGCTTTGGAATGTGAAATAGACACTATCGTACAAAAATTTTAAAAAATGATAGTGATAAAAAAATATTATTTTTTAAAAAAAAATTTTGTTTTGAAATAATGAATGATCAATGATAAAAAAATCACTCTACATGTGTATATATATTTATTTATTTATATTTCTATGTATATGTATAATATATATTTATGTATGTATATGTTAAAATTTTACATAATATAATATGTATAATATGAATGGGATATCGGGAATGTCGATTTTCGCGAGACGGTATAATAATACACTAATAATATTATTATTATTATTATTACGATCATAAGACATCAAACGCAACATTATAATATAATATTTATCTGGTCGCGAAAACGTTTTGTAATGTCGTCGACGATATCATATTATTAATATTTATTACTATTATTCCGATGAAACCGATATTATGTTTTTGTTATGTATCATAATATATTATTATTACTATTTCCCGCTAAGCCTACAACCAATTCGTGACTGTTGAATTTTTATAATGTAACATAAAATAAAAAAATATTTTGATACAAAAATGAATCATCAATTGTTTGTGTTTTGGTTTTGTCATGTTGAAATTATAATATTTTATTTTACTATAGGTACTCATTATATTATAATATTACTTTGGGACGTCTGGATTCTGATCAGTGTCTATTTCCTTAATTTGTTTATGCCTTATACGAATACTTATCGACAAATTCGAGTCGATCGATATTTAATGTCATAGCGTTATAATAATATACTATAAATAATGTATGGAACTTTTACTTACATCTTACATATAGAACGAAATCGAGAATAACAACTGCAAATGCGGTAACCCAAGTTTGGTAGCTGTACTGTATGGTATTTTACAAAATATACTTCAACAATGTTTTGTTCACCAGTTGACAGTATTCGACCGCTTAATAATATTATTGATATAATATGGCGTGTCGTCAATGTTTGTACGAACTAAAAAACAAAATAAAGTCATATGCACTCTACGACAGACTGACTATTTTATTAATGTTTTAATCTTAATGGAATTGTATTGTTGTTATTACCTATGTTAAGCCATGTATATGATTATGAATATGAAATGAAGAGTACATTATTTTTAAAATAAATTTAATATTTGTATTGTTGTATTTTTTTTAATTTGAATTGAGCTTTATATAAACATTTTTAAATGAAAACACAAAGGTACAATAAAGATATATGTTTGACTGTGGACAGCTTTCTAGTTACCTTTTTAATTTTTTAATGTTTATTTAGATTGAGGTAAGCTCATAAATATAAATAGAGTTGTGTGTGTGTTTTATATTAAAAAAAATCAATTCCTATTGCCATACTTAGCATTTTTAGTTTTCAAAAAAGCTAAAATTGTATTTAATTAAATACCTCTCGTCCTATAATAAGCGTGTATAAACATATAAACATAATTAATAACACATAATTGTATTTTACCATTATTGTTATCTCATTAAACAGCCGTATCGTATAATATTGATTTTGAAGCCGTTCATTGGCATTTTATGGTTTCTATACGTTCTAGTCGATAGCAATCAAATGACTCGGCTATTTCAAAGTATATGCTTATTCATGTTTTTATTTTACTCATACGCACACCTACTATTCCCCCTACTGTTATGTGCAATGTGATTTTTTTATTTTAAAAATACCTTGCATTGCGTGCAATTAAAAAACGAACTCAGAAACATGCGTTGAGTATAGCTCGCGAATATTATTATAGGTCCCTTGATACATAAATCATACGCAACTTTCGTATATCATGCTTTACATTGAAACATGGTTGTTTCCTTGTATAATTGTATACTTTAACATATATTTCTTAGTATAATATATATATATATATAAATTTATTTATTTGGTTTATTTTTGTTTTTCCCTACAGCTGAGCCCCGGTTCCAAATTATCTCGATGGTTCGAGTTGCAACCTGACTCTGATGCGTTACCGTTATTCAGACCGGAGAGTGGGTTCGTGGACTACCCGTTGGACGACTATCAGTCCACCGACAGCCTTTTGCAAAAGAACAAGCCTAAAAGACGGTCCAACCTTAGCTTAAAGCTCCGGAGAGTCACCACATTTTGACAGTTGAGCTCTCGATTTGATTTAGATATTTAACGATCGTTCATCTAAACAGCGAGATAGCCAATATTATCGCAGAACGGCGCTGAAGTGAAGACCATCTATGTTTGGAATCCGTAACCTGTAGATTTCAAATAAGTGTTCAGAATAGGACAATTTCCTTAATTCATTTTTTTTATGTATATTTAACATTCTTTTCTTAAAAGAAAACCGCTCATGACATTCACTAGTCCTACTTAATTTTCTCAATAAAAGGGTTTTTAATTCCTATCAATCCTCTAGGGAAAATTCAATTTCAAACGATAATTTTAAAAATCTATCCAAGATTATTTACTACTATGTTATAATATTTTGTAGTTGACTACTTTTGGCTATCCGAGTAAATCGTACATAAACATGATGGTTAATACTATAATATATTTTTTTTACCCTATTTAACGTATTATTATTATTTTTTTTTATCTTATATGTTTTTTATTGTTTTTACTCTTAACTATTTAATTTTTAACAATTTATTATTCTATTAAAATTTATAACCAAGACGCGATTAAACAATTAATATTAATTAATAAACGTTAATTAATATGTAGTTGGAATTAATGTCGCGGAGAGTAGGTTGCTTTACTGTTGTTTTCACATTAATAGAAAACAAACATTTGTAGAGCACCAAGCTTAAAAGTTGAAATCGTAATTTATGTCATGTTGATAATATACTCATGTATAAAAAAAAATAAGTGTATTATAATTGTGTTAAATTATATAATGAATAAACAACAAAAGTTATTATGCTTGAAACGTTAATTATGTTTCGTTATTATTATTTATTGATGTGTAAATGAAGATTTTTCGCCAATGTTTATACTTTTGTGAAAAACGCATTTTTTCCTTGGTATCACTTACTAGATTTAATCTAAATGATGATGTAATTATTTTAATTTGTTTTTTTTCTTTATGTTAGAATTAGTTAAATGCCATTATTATGTTTGTACATTTAAAATTTAAGTATATACCTACGTACAAATATAGAAAAATATATAATTAACTACTATCAAATAATTATTAGGTCAAGGATTCCATTCACTTTGTCCATACTTGTATACTAAGTTTGTAAAGGAATTTCGACCATTTTTGCCATAACTAACATAACTAAATGATATACATGTAAACGCCCACAAATGCCTAAATAATTTGCTATCAATGAACCTCTTGTCAATTAAGGAAAATGCCCTTTTCGAGCAATTGTCATTTGATTGTCATTAAAGTTTTCCTATTAACAATAATATTTCACTAATGTTCTATGTAAATCATTAAACATTTGCTAAAGCAATTGGACTAAGTTGGGATGGATAATAACATTAGTGTTTACCGTTGGGTAAATTCAGTGCTGTTTAAGTATAAGAAAATGTAAGGTTTATTTACTAAAGTAAAATAACAACATACGGGACATTTTTTTATTTGTTCAGATGAATAACATTTTGGTTTTCTTTGTTCAGACAAAACAATTCGTAGCAATCCTTCAGTATACAATACATATATATTTGTTCATGTTACGCTTCAAAGCACAGTATCAATATTTTCAGAAAAGTTATTTTTCCTCTGTGCAACTTATCGACAGTTGTCTTGCAAATGTTTACGTTCTCGAGTTATTTTTTTTTATTGGCTGAGAAGACATTTAGAAAAGAGATACTACGAACACATGAGAAATAAAAACACTCAATATAAATTTAAATCTATCTGAAAGTGCTAGTGGTAGCTTAAGATTTTTAATTTATGAAAAATGTACTTGTTTTTACTATGAACAACAATTTATTATTATGTTAAAACATGTATACTGATGAATGTTATACATTAATGTATAAGATAAAATAAAATAAACAATTGTATTTTAATAATTAATAAAATGTTTAGCACTGTTAATAGTCTGTTATAATTTTTTTTTTTTTATTATTATTATTTATTATTATCATATTACAATTTATGAATTTTCGTGAAAAAAAAAATAAAATATATTGTAATAATAAATTATTACAAAAACTATTTGTTAATTATTATTATTATTATTTTTTTTTTTTTAATGATTTCACCTTAAGCGTTAAGTGATTTTTATGTAATTAAAAATTTTATTTTATGTGATTTGAGTACAGGAAATACAGTTATAATGACATCATCGTCAAACGTATTTTTAAAGCCAATATGTTTTCAATCGATAGAAGAGCATGTCATTTAATCATTCTTAGGCTGGTTTTTATTTTTCCATGTTTTTAGTGAATTCCCCAACTTAAAACTACTGAAAGTCTTCTGCTTCTGCTAGTCTGCTACAGTCATCGCCTCTTATTGTAATAGTATAAAATAATCAGAGCCTAATTTTCAGAGACATTTCCAAAAAATAAGGAAACATTTTCTAGAATAAATTGAGTTTAATAGCTTAAGAGATGGCATTACAAATTATAATTCATTTTTAAAACACAAAATATTTTAGTTTTTAAATTGTACGATTCATGAATCATATACGTTTAGATAAGTCTTATTTGTATTTGTTTTTATTTGTATTTTTGTTTTTAGTTTTGTTTTTTAGTTGGTCGTTGATAAATTGTTGTAAATATTTCTGATCGCTCGAAAACTGTAAAATACTTATTACTCGTATTAGTAATTGCTTTTCACAATAGAGGTACACTCTTATCAGTCATCATTCATCAAATTCTAACCTTTAAGAACACTATAATATAACTAATCTGAATACATTAATATAATATAATTATTATATTGATAACGTTGACACTATTTTCTACTCTAGAGTTCTTAAAACTAAGCTGTTCTCCGAACCACATGTTTTATGAGTCTAAAATAATTCGTTTTAATAAATTATAAAACAAAATAAAGTTATTGCGTGAATACAAGTTTAACTTTTCTTTTTCACATTTATTTTGTTAGTTCAGAGATTATTTATTTTTATTGGTATATA